>PVJS01010416.1:0-48038 GCA_004027185.1 Glis glis | reverse complement strand
GAGAGAGAGAGAGAGAGAGAGAGAGAGAGAGAGAGAGAGAGCTGAGGCTGGCCGCGAACCCGGATCCTTCTGTCTCCGCCTCCCAAAGTACTGGGATTACAAGCGTGCGCCACCATGCCCGGCTAATTTTTTATTTTGAAACAGGGCCTCACTAAGTAGCTGAGGATGGCTGAGAACCTGGATCCTCAGGTCTTGGCCTCCCAAGTACTGGGATTACAAGCATGTGCCACCATGCCCAGAGGCTTCAGGTCTTTTATTGCATAAGTTTTGAAGAGAAATCCAGAACTGCTTTAAAATGACCTAGAAAATATCTGCATATTCTGCTAAGATACAGTGTGAGGTTTGGGCAGAAGGTGGCTGGAATTCATCTGGGACATTCACACCACCATGTCACGTGACGCTCATTTTTCCTTCTCATTGGCTCTGGTTGTGATCTCCAAGGTGCAATGTAACATTCATTCTCACACTAAGAACTAATACATGAAAACTGTGACAAAGCAGAAAGCACAGAAAGATTGTGGAAGAGTAATAACTTATCTAGCATCTTTGTTTTTGAAGAATCCCTAAATGACCATAAGCAAGAGGTTTTGTTTTGACTTTATCAGTTTGTTCCAGTGCAAAGGTTTTTTTTTTTTTTTTTTTTTTTGCAGTACTGGGGATTGGACCCAGGGGCATTCTACCTCTGAGGTACACCCCCAGCCCTATTTTTATTCTTTATTTTGAAACAGGGTCTTGCTAAGTTGCAGAGGGCCTCCCTAAGTAGCTGAGGCTGGCCGCAAACCCTTGGGTCTCAGCCTCCCAAGTACTGGGACTACAAGCGTGCACCACCATGCCCAGCGCAAAGGTTGTTTTATGAATACTTTGACCATATTGTCTTTGACATATTTTAAAAACAGCTGTTGGCAATAATATAGTGGGAAGAAAAAGCTATAGTTATAAGTTTTATAGATATACTTAGTTTATGCAAGATATTTTAATTTATTTCTCAACCTAAGTTGAGAAAGAACTAATGAAAGTTTTAATCTTACTAAAATTTAACTATTTATAAGTCATGCAAAAATGTTTTGTCATGCATGTACTTAATTTATCACAATCAACTGACACTATATCACTATATTTTGAAATCCTTTTTTCCTTCTCTTTTTGGCACCAAACTAATTAAATAGAATACACATACATAAATTGTAAACCAGTGGACATAAGCAGAAAATTAAAACTACTGTCAATTCAGAAGAAATTACGCAGTTTTCACTGTCCCTTACTACTATAAGGAGTAAAAAATATGTAGCTTGGAAACCATTGAAACTAAAGTGAAGATGTCAAAGTAAATATATAGAGAATAAAATAATTTCTATCATTCTGAACAAGGCAAAGTGATATATATTTTTAAAGAAATGATGGAAAAAATAATAGAAAATGAAAATGATTTCAAAACAGCTCTGTTATTGGTGAAAGTGACATAACTACTTTTCTTTATCTCAAGCAAAATGATAAAATAAACAGCAATAACAAAACAAAGAAAGAGAGGGAATTTCAAGATTCACATTATAACAATGCATGCATCACACATTTTTGTTCAGAGAAATGATAATTTGCAAATACTTTTTAATTTCTTATTAGTGCTAGAATATTGAACTTGCCATCAGTTTAGGGTCTGGAATAACTTGAGTTAATCATATGACTTAGAATAGCCACACAATTCAATTGAATAATGTGAATTAAAAGAAGAAATTTGTTTCAAAGTCATATCTTATAATTTTACTTGTGGTGATACTTGATTACCCATATAATTGCACTAATATGGGAAAGTAAAAGAGTTCCTTTTTATTTTACCCAGAAAAAAGAAAAAGTAGAAGATAGGATATGATATAGTGGAATGGATTTCAGAAGCTACCCAAAATGCCAACTTTATAGCCGGGCGTGGTGGCACATGCTTGTAATCCCAGTACTTTGGGAGGCGGAGACCGGAGGATCCGGGTTCGCGGCCAGCCTCAGCTCTCTCTCTCTCTCTCTCCATCTCTCTCTCTCTCTCTCTCCTTAGTGAGGCCCTCCGCAACTTCGTGAGACCCGGTTTCAAAATAAAGTATAAAAAATAGGGCCGGGGGTATAGTTCGGAGGTAGAACCCCTCTGGGTTCAATCCCCGGTACCACAAAAAAAAAAAAAATACCAAGTTTATTACTAAATTGTTGCAATCATGAGAAGTAAATGTTTAAATTTCTACAACAGATTACTATGCTTTCATCTCCTTGTAATTCCCCAAAGCAAAATTCCCTTTTAATAATATTTAAATAACCATAGGAAAAAGAAAAATATCATAGTTAAGTCAATTTTGCTTCTAATTAAAAGAATTAAATTGTATCTTCATCATTATATTTCTCAGAAGTAAGACAAAAGTTACGTACTGGGCACTGCTTTTGACAGATTTTTTTGCCAAATGTTTTTTACTTGCTCCAAAATGTGTATGCCCAAACTGAAGTCTGATATATTTTAGGATTATAGAAGAATTTTCATATCTGGAGGAGAAAAGAGAGTTTTCTAAGGCTTAAAAAATCAATAAAATGGGACAAGAATTAAAATGAAAAAAATTGGAGAATTGATACCAATAAGAAAGTTTACACACTAGTAAAATAGCAATCACTCAGAAACACATTAGATGCCTTTGATAGTATTGAATGTAAAGTAAATCAAATGCTAGGCTTTTATACATGCAGTTATACTTTGTAATACATAATTAGGTTTATTAGACATCTACATTTCTATATTAGCCAACATGTAATAACCCCAACATGGTGTTCTAGATGGGAACTGTCACTTGTCCTTTCTGTGTGGTCATTTATAGCCACTGGATAGTGAGAACAGACCTTGGAGTTGCTTTATTTTGGGAAGTCCAGGATAGTGTTAATATGAAAAAAAAAGAATAAAAAATTTGCTATTGGTTCAGTTTTGCTATGGGTAGGGAACAATGGCCAGCAATGTCTCTCCTGAGGCAAGGCGGCACCCTCCTTGGGAGAGGTGTGTGATACTGCAATGTGTTGCTGCACTTCACTTTTGAGGCTCCCCCAGCCAGTCTCCAGCCTTCCATTCACACTGCTAACCAGCAAAATTTCCCTTTGTCTTCGCTGACTCTTTTTTTCCTCTTAACAAATAGGCCCAGCTGCTACTGCAGCCGGTTGCCCACACTCCCCCATGCTGCTCTTGCTGAGGATGGCAGCCAGAGTAAAGAATAACAGCTGGGATTGGCTTACTTTGGCATCTAAATAATTTTGGGTGAGTCCATTCCTAACTTTATTATTTCGTTTAATTTCATAATCTTTCCTTCTGCTGAACTTTTATAAAACAAGTAAGTAAAGCTGGGTGTGATGATGCACACCTGTAATCTCAGTACTTGGGAGGCTGAGACAGGAGGATCACAGGTTTGAGGCCAACCAGGGCAACTTTGTGAGATCTTGTCTCAAAATAAAAAAAAAAAATAAAATGGACTGAGAGAATAGCTAAGTGGTAGAGTGCCCCTGTCTTCAATCCCCAGTACCTCAAAAAAAATTTTTTTTAAAAACCAGATATGTGCTGTTTTCTAAAATGTTTTCCTCATCTGGCTATGAATCTCTTATATCAAGACAAGCACTTTGACTCATTTTTGCACATTCTTATTTTCCCCACAATTTTAAGCACTGTTTGGGGAAAATGTGATACAAACACATGTATTAGCATGATATAGGACATGCTGTTAACCTTTCTCTGACTAAAAGGGTTGGATAATAGATAGTACCCATCTCATTGGTTGTGATAAAGGTTAAATGAAAGAACTTTTCAATGTATTTAGAATACTGCCTGGTACAGAGTAATTGCTAAGTAGATGTTTGAAAAGAGAAAATCAAATATAGTGAGGAAGAGGAAAAGAGAGGATACAAAAGAGAATGAGAGCGGCAGAGAGAGAGAGAGGAAGCCACGGAGAAAAGGAAGAAGGGAGGGAAGGGAGGAGGGAGAAAGGAATAACGCTGAATGGAAAAACTAATAATTGTACTGTGGCAATTAAGACCAGTGTAATATACTTAGCACTTTATGTTATCTCTTCCAAACCAAAAAACAAATCACTAATTAGAATGATACCTTAGTTTAGGAAAGCTCGTGCCATTTTACCCAAACTGGAGAATTTCTCTGAATGTACCAATTTTAGTAATTACTGTTCACTCTCGAGTAATCATATCCTGGGCATCCAACCATGTGGTCATACACATTTATCATTTTGAATTTGTTCATTTTAATGGAAAGGAGAATCACTACCTGACTGTCCATTTCATTCTTTAATATTCTAGTGAAGAAAAAGCATTTACCTATGTAATCCCAAGTCTGACTTGCTACATCTTCCACCATTTAGTCTTAATTCTTTCCTTTAATGTCACTAGGACATGCATTATGTCAGATCTCCAAATATTTAAAGATAGCTATCATGCTCTTTGTTGTAGGTGAATATTCCTCATGCCATGGTTATCTTAAATGTGCTGTCCCTGTTCTGGTCATGTTCCTGTTTGTTAGTGTCCCTCTTAAAATGGAGTGCCGCAGTTCATACTCCAAGGGGATCTGCCTTGTTCATAGAACAGTGGTGCTGTTAACCGATGACTTTTATTTATTAAAGCCACCTGAGTTGACAGCACTTTATTTGGCAAACATGCCGTTCTATTCATTTATGTTGAGATTGCTGTCAGCCCTTCTAAGGGTTTTCACATAGACTCTGTTAAGCCAGCTCTTTCCTTTATTTCATGTATGTGGTTTATTTGCTGAAGTTAAGGAAAACCCTCTTCTCTCTCCAATCTATAATGTGGATACTAAGCATAGTAACGCACTTGGTGCCCTGGAAGACATGAGCTCTGGGGTGAGACATTCCAGGTGTCAAAGACCGACTCTGCTACTGTGTGCCCTTTCTTAATTTGCTTAATATCAGTTTCTACACTTATTCTCTTTAGGAAACTTAGTCAGAAATGATAAAATTTGTGTTAGTTACAGAAATGCTTTTAAGGTATTTTTTAAACCAGAAATACACATATTAGGGGCTGTCTTTAAAATGTCAGTATTTGGAAGACACTTAAGACACATTTTTATTAGAGTATATAAAATGTATGCTTTTGTATTTGGTGGAAAATGTAGAAAAATAAATGTCATTTATATATTGTAGTCAATGAAAGACTAATATGAAATTCTTTAATGTGAAGAAACAAAACAGAATCTTCCTTCATAGCTAAAATAAACAGGAGAGCTTTTAAATGTCTTAACATTTTTTTATTTAAAAAGAATCTGGAATGGTCACCACAACAGAATGACAGAATTAAAATACCATCATAGCTGTGATTGCTTAATTTTATAACTTTAATTTGCTGTCATTTTGTAGATTTGCCAGTCTCTCTGGGTATTTGTAGCAAGTCCTGTGTTTTAAAAAAGAGGCATATGATATTTCAGAATTTTTTTTCATTAACTCTTTGTAAGTCAAACAGTAAGCTATCGTAAAATCATCCCATAGAAGATTTTATATGTTAACAATATCCATCACTCACTCAATATTTAAAGATGCCCATATTTAACCAGACATCTTTGTAGCCTCTGTTTTGTTTTTGTTATAGAATCAACTTCACCAGAGGCTCTTTTCCTATTATTACTAGTTTATGAGCTGCCTATGCTTTCTTTGGAATTTTGAACATAGAGGAAGAAACATGCTAAGAATTAATAAAACATCATCATTATAAAGTGTATTATTAAGCCGGGCGTGGTGGCGCACGCTGTAATCCCAGTACTTTGGGAGGTGGAGACTGGAGGATCTGGGTTCGCGGCCAGCCTCAGCTCCTCAGCTCTCTCTCTCTCTCTCTCTCTCTCTCTCTCTCTACCTAGTGAGGCCCTCCGCAACCTCGTGAGACCCGGTTTCAAAATAAAGTATAAAAAATAGGGCCGAGGGTGTAGCGTGGAGGTAGAACACCCCCGGGTTCAATCCCCGGTACCGCAAAAAAATAAATAAATAAAGTGTATCATTAATTACTGTATGAATATCTCCATACTATAGTTCTTATAGCAATAACTAGTTAACGATGTTTCAGAATTCTATAGTGATAAACATAGATACCTTATGATCTCAGAAGATCACGTGTAGCCGGGCATGGTGGCGCACGCTTTTAATCCCAGTACTTGGGAGGCTGAGACAGGAGGATCCGTGTTCATGGCCAGCCTCAGCTACTTAGTGAGGCCTCCGCAACTAAGAGACTTGAGACCCTGTTTCAAAATAAAGAATAAAAAATAAGGCTGGGGGTGGAGCTTGGAGGTAGAATGCCCCTGGCTTCAATACCCAGTACCAAAAAAAAAAAAAGATCATGCATAACAGACCCACTGCTCCACCATAAGCTCATGTACTTTGTAAGATCCCCTTGGAGTGGTTTTATAAGGTTTCCTTGGAGTGGTTTTACAGTCACTATCAGTAAATTGTCTTCAGGTGCTTTCAGGCATGTAACAATATAATATTTTTTTCTTTAAGTTATATACCTGATTAAAGAGATTAGGCCAAACGTTTGCTACCTATTTTATTTTGTTTAATGTGACAATCTCATCAATATAAGGAAATGGAAAAATAAGTCACTTTCCCTCACATTATTATAGAGACTGTTAAAATTCATGTTTCTTTAAGAAACAAAATAATTCATCAATCTCAGATAAATAAAAAATAGCATTCTTCTAAAAACACGGAAAATATAATTTCTAAACCTTAATTCATGTTAGGTATGATGTAGCATTTTTTCAGGTAGAGATGTATAAAGTAGAAATATATTACTACTTTTACTGATAGTGAATCAAAGGAAAGTATAGATTAAGAGAAAGTACCTGAAATCACAATGCATATTTATGAGTCCCACTAAAAGTTGTTAATATTTAATTTTATAAACATACTTACAGATATGTATCAGTATAGTTGAATACACACATTATATTTATAAAAATAAGTTCATATTGTACAAGCTGCTTATTAATAAGTGCTTTCCATACTGAGGATTACAGATAGGCCTTATCTTTTTTAATTATTCTACTTTATTCCATTGTTTGAATGTACCATAATTCACATGTACAGCTTTGTTATTCCAGCCCATTTAAGTTGTTTCTATTTTTATTTTCTTACTATAGTATAAATTATATTGATGTGAGCATTAGTACACATATCTCCTTATGCACTTGTCTGTTTATCTCCATGATGTAATTCCTTACAAAAAACTGCATAGTGGATGAGAAGGTGTTTTGGCAATCTGCTAGTATAAATTTGAGGCAATGTTATTTTTCTATTTTAATCCGCCAGATTGTTGTCCGAGCACCACCTTGACATTATGGCACTTGAATATGCTTACAGTCTCTAAGCAAGATTTATTCACATTTTAAACATTCAATATGTCTCAGTTCCAATTTGTCTGGTTAATAAACATAATTCAAAAATATATCAAATCAGTGAACAAAATTATCTCACAAAATAATATTTTTCATCCATAATTTAGATACTTTTAGTATGAAAGTCTGCAGACAGTCTTATAAAATAAAGAATAAATTCCTCATTTTTATTCTATCCATTCTGAGATATATGGGTAATATAAGATGAGAACCTCCTTCTCAACAAGAATTTATTAAATAAGGCATAGATAACTTAGCTATTTATTATGTGCCTAGATAATTAGTAATATTGTTTTTTACCTACTGAATTCCAGAATACTATTTCTAGGAGTTTGTATAAAATGATGCATGGTTTCTGCTCTATCTATCATCTATCTACCTGTATATAATTGGATTATCCAGTTAATAATGCCTCTTTTTTCCTGTTTCATATATTTTTACTTTATCTCTCCTTTCGTAATTATGCTCAATGAGGGAAGGAACAGTTTATGTTGGATATGATAAATTCAAGGCAAGTGTGATTAGTCCTTCTCAACTATACCCTTAGTGGTCATTATTAATTTATTGTGGCTTTCTTTTTTTTTTTTTTTTGCGGTACCGGGGATTGAACCCAGGGGCGTTCTACCTCCGCACTACACCCCCGGCCCTATTTTTTATACTTTATTTTGAAACCGGGTCTCACGAAGTTGCAGAGGGCCTCACTAAGTAGAGAGAGAAAGAGAGAGACAGAGGGAGAGAGAGAGAGAGAGAGAGAGAGAGAGAGCTGAGGCTGGCCGCGAACCGGGATCCTCAGGTCTCCGGTCTCCACCTCCCAAAGTACTGGGATTACAAGCGTGCGCCACCATGCCCGGCCTATTGTGGCTTTCTTTCTTTCTGACACTAGGCATGGCCTCAGAATCCTTCTCAGTACAGTAGACACTACCAATCTTGTCTTTATTTCTCATTTTCTATTAAAAACAAATACATAAGTTGGACTATTTGAAATGACAGAAATGGGTTAATACATTATAAGTTGAAGTCTCAAATATATCATTGCTTGATATAGTACAGGATATTTGGTTAAGAAAACTTTGAAAAAAAGGTTTTAGTTCAAACATGTCCAAATATTGCATGTATTACATATATTAAAATTATTTATATTTATCAATAGTTTTAATTTTTGGCCCTATATGGCAAATTTAAGTATGATTTACCTATATTTTAGGAAAATGACTAGAAGAATATGATATTAAATTACCTATTGAGAGTTACACCATGGATTTAACACATAATGGATGGATCAGAACAAAAATAAGCAAAATCTTTCAAAAGAGATTAAATGATGAATAATTATAATAAAATACCCATAAAGCTATTTTATTTTAACTACAAAAAAGTTAGTCATTCACTAAATAATAGAGAAAAAGTCACAGAGACAAATTTCACCAATACTTAAGCAAGCACTGTTCAAAGAAGAATAAACATGGGTCAACAGATTTTGTACATTCCTGTTCCACTGGTAAGGCCTTCTAATTACAATATGCATACCTGGGAACATGATGACTGATATTATTAAAGCTAAGTTTCTGTAAACTTATTTCAAGAATAGAGTAGTAGCTACTGAATAAAAATCTAAAATCAGCAAATATTCTTGGCACCAAACCAAGGAAGCCAGCTCTATGAGGTCAGAGAAAAGATAAAGATCTCATAGTATCTGTTATGGTTAGTTATAGAATATCCCTTGAAGAGCTCATGTATTAATGTTCAGAGTTGATATATTAAGTCACGAGGTTTGTAATCTCATCAGTAGATAAATCCATTGTAATGGATTTGCTGGGTGGTAACCTAGGCAAATGGGGTATGGCTGGAAGAGATGGGTCCCTGGGGGTGTGGTCTTGGAGACAGTGCTTGTGTCTTTGAATCCCCCTGCTTGCTCTCTTGCTTCTGGCCTCCATGATGTGGGAGCAGCTTTGCTCTCCTTCTCTCTGCTCCCACCGCCATTCCCTGAGCTCCACAGACCCAGCCTGACATGGAATAAACCTCTAAAATCTTCAGAACTGAGCAAATAAATCTTTTTTTCCTCTTAAGTTGTATGGACTCTTGTTTTGGATTACAGCAGTGAGAATGCTGACTAAAACAGGATCTGCAAAAACTGAGTTTAAACCTCAACTCTTTCAAGTTTTTTGTGAATCTGGGTTACTTACTTAATGTCCGTTGACATCAATTTTCTCAGGGAGTATGGAGAGAAAAGGAAGAGTGATTCTAGGAAGCAGAGAGTAGTACAGAGAGTACCTACTTCATATTGAGAATCCTGCCTCATAGTAAGCACTCACAAATATTATTCTACCAGTCCCACATTGCTTTTCTTACTTTAATTTCTCCACAATCCCACAGTGGCACCACTGGTTCTACCACGTGTTATCTACCACTCCTCCTTGCTCATTAATGGAAGGTGATGAGTAAAGCAAAATGCCTGAGGATGATGGAGAGTTATGTCCCCCTCCAAATTCTCCTCCAAATGCTAGACATTGGTCAGAGAAGGCATGAAAGAAAAGAAAATGTGAATGGCAAAATCTGGGAAACAGGTCTCTCTCATTAATTTCAGGCTTGCATATATCATTATTTATTGAAACAGTTGAGATCCTTTCCATCAACTTCTCAAACTCGGCATATCCAAAATTGGATATATTATCTTCCATGCTGATCATACTCTTCCTCCTGTGTTCCTATCTCAGTGAACCAGAGATGCATTAACCCACCAGACGAGCCTCAAAGAATTTAGTGATCACTGATCTTGATCCCTTCTCTTATTAGCCTCCCACCACCAATAACCCAATAGTGCAAGTCAGATGGTCAGATGGTCATGAAGTCTTCCACCTTATTGTCTCTTAGATCCATTTATAGCTCTCTAATCCCTCTAATCTTTTTGGCTCCTCTGCTTTATTGTAATAGTTTCCAGATTGATATCTTACTGCCAATCCCATCTACTCTTCATACTACAAGCAGTGTGGTCATTAAAAATGCAAATCTTACTCATTTCAACCCCCAAAATAACTCTAATGGAACAATACACGTTGCTTGCTTAGATAAAATGCCCACTTCCTGGCATGGTATACTACAGCATTTCCCTTATTTTTTGTCATGTATCTTTTGTGAGTTGTACTCTCCAGTGATATCGAACTTCAGCATATTCTGGAGACCTGCGCAGCTTTTCTTGCCTCCATGCCTTTGTACATGCTGCTTCTGCTTCTTAGAATGCCTGGTCCCCTTCTCTCCATACCCTCTGCTCATTCTTCTTGCTGTTAATATCTGTTCAGCCTTAGTATTCGATGTAGACATAATATGCCTTTGCCAGTGTTTCCTTAATCTCAGTAGCACCCCAAGCATACTTTGTAAAAATTATTATACTGCACTAAAATTTGTCTATCTACCTTTTCAGTTCTCTAGAATAAACTCGTTGGTAGTAAAGACAATATTTCATTCATTAGTATATCACAAGCGATTATTATAATACCTAAAAGAGAACAAGAACTCAATAAAATATGAAGGCATGAACTGTACAATGGCTAACTGGTCTTTTCAATTCTATACCAGAAACATGGAAAAGATCCACATCTTCACAAAAGAATCTTTAGTCTAGGAGATAAACAGCCTATTCATATATAACTCCAAAATTATTCACAACTATGTATTTACATATTTAGTTATTTTTAGTTTGATATTACTTTTTCTTGTGAAAAAAATACTTTTCAAGCACTACTCTACTCTGTATGAATTCCAGATCAGCATCCTTGTTGGGTAAGATCTAGTATGTGAAGCAACCTTTTAAAAAGTTCTTCAAACAGTGATTTACAATTTCCTCTCTCATCAATCACTTAGTTACCAAAATATTCAAATTATAAATTCCAGTAAATGAAATGGAAGCTATTTATACTTTGTGACTTGAAGCTATTTATGCTTTGCTTATAGAAAAATATTTTGGAGGTTAATTTCATCCCTTTTTAGTTAACCTCCATAGGGTATGTATTAGTCTTCAATATATGAAATGGAAATTGGCCATTTCCAAAGAAGGATTATACACGAATACTGTTGCAAAGTGAAAATTATCTAGGAACATAAAACATTAAAAATATAAAAGTAAGTTGATAAAAAGGAATTTCAGACCATTCTAAAATATATTTTACATCTTGTTTTAGATTCAAGACAATAACTCTTAACATATATTTTGAAATTTTAACCAAATTAGTTATTAAAGTGAAGTACATAGTATGAATGAGAGTATTTAAATAGTGTTTCTTGGCAGAGGCCTTGAAGGATGAATAGGACATGAATGAAGAGCAAACAAGGGGGACAGCAATGCAGTCTCTAGCAAAAAGGCAAGACTGAGTGTCAAATTGTGGATATTTAGGGGAAAGCTGTATTTTTGAAAAAGAGCAGGGAATATCATTGAGTGAGTAGTCTGAAGCCAGTTTGCCAGCTCTTTTCATTTTGCTAGAAATTTATTGAGATATTAAAGTGTGACAAATTGTGATTGTTGTAACAATAAAAATTAAAATAAAAAAATAAAATAAATTTTTTTTATTGTAACAATAAAAAAATAAAATAAAAACTGTATTTCTCATTCTATTCTGGTAAGATGTTCTATCTCAGAGCTAGTTATCTCTCAGATGTTTGGTATTCCAGTTGATCTAGAATTCACTTATACAAAAATAGGAAATACCAAAAAAAGAGAGATTTGTAAAGAGGACATAACATGAATGACAAATGCCCTAGCTATATCAGGTTTTATAATAATCCAAATATGTCTATATTATGCAGCATAATGACTACCATAGTTTGAAATGTTTTTTGTAGTATATATGTATTCCATTTTCTGAAAGGTTAAAAAAATAGACTCATGCCTATTTAATAGGAGCTATCTATCCCCAACTAAACATAATTATTGAAATCACAAAAATACAATTTTGGAAGTGATGGCAACAGATTAGCCAGTTCATGGTCTAATCTCTTCAAGGGCATATATTTAACCCACCATGAGTACTTACAAAAGATTTTTTTTCTTTTCTTAGTCAAGTTAATCCATTTTACTAACTTTAAGCAGGATTGTTCAAAACCTCTCTTGATGAAAAAATTCCATTTAGTAAATAAAGTGCTCTGGTGAGAGAGATTCCACAACAGCTCTTAGTATTTAGCTTTGGCTTATGTTTAACAAAGCTTACTGAAAACAAATTCTTTATAATGTCTAGGGTAACTCCCCCATTTTTCTTCAACTGAAAACCATTTTCTAGCATTATATGGTTCACTTAAAACAATAGGAGAATTACTTCATCATTGCTATAATGTGCATTCAGGTGGAAAAGTATGGGTAGATGTGCACAAATCCCTCCCCTCTGTAGTAGAAACAATGATGGAGAATATATAGTGACCTTATTAATGCTATTATTTTTATAACCTTAAAATTTCCATGTAGTTTTAACCTATACATTTCCTTTAAAAAAATGAAGCATTTTTCTTTCCCTGCCAGCTACAAGGAGCTTCCACATTCAACCATAGGGAGAGGCTGCTGGCAACTGTTTTTCCTCTGGACCAGAGACCAAACCCTTATTTTTTTCCCTGTTTCTCTCATCATCGTTATTTTATTCTGTTTCCAGGTCTCTCAATGCCATACTGTCTGCTAAGTGAGAAATGTAAAAAACAACCTCATGTGAATTGAATGCTATTTATAATATATAGTTTAGAACTATTTGGAGAAATCAAATTTCAAATTAAGGATAACAGTGATGGTAATTTAGGGTTACCTGAAGAGATATATATCTCTTCAGGTGTCTTCAGTTAACCCTAAATTATATATTATACAATATACATATATGCCACAAAAGTCATATAATATATATTATATATATTATATATATATTATGTATTATATTATATACATTATATATTATATTATATTATATTATATTATATATAATTATATATATTATATGCCACAAAAGTCCTTTGAACTGTGCTGGGCACAGAGATAATGCTCAATTCATGTTAGCCACAGTTTATTAGCTCTCATGAGATGCTAGTGGTGGTGGTATTGCTTAAATATGTTAGAGAAGTTGTGTCTTACTCATTTTTATCTTCCTTATGGAATATGGTACTTTGTTCCATTTGTATGCATGGTCAGTAAGTTTTTGTTGATGCAACAAAAACAATCTTTTATTTAAGAACAATGGATAGGAAGTTACTAAACCTTTTTAATTGTGGCTGAAATAATCATTCAAACTATTTTTTAATTCTTTTCATTTTTCATTGGGCATTCTTCGTTACACATCCCTTCTTCCCTCTGGAAGTTAGTACGGCTTTGTGACTTGCTCTGCCAATTAAACGAAGGCAGAATTGATAAATGCCACTTCTGTACAGAAACTGTTAGCTGTGAGACTGAGAGTGTGATTTATCACATTTCCTTTTCCTGCCTCAGCAGTCGCAAATGCGTTTACCAAGACAGAGCTTCTGTCACCGTGGGTCCCAGAGTTGCTTGCGAAGCAGGGTCCCATTTGAAGACCTGCCTGGATGCATTAACTGAGTTAGAAATAAAAGTCTGTTACTTTAAGCCACTGAGATTTGGGGGCTGTTTATTTTTTATTTTTATTGTAGCAGAAACTGCCCTCTCTTGACTGACAATTGGCAACACATTTATTTGTGAAGAAAACAGTTTTGCTACTAGACATGACTAAGCAAACTATTTTCTCTCCGCACAAATAAATCGTTCAGGTGTCATTCCACATAACCAATTGTGCCGTGCCAACTTTCTCTACTCAAAATATGGTGATATTCTTCCCTTATAAGGAAGAAACACAGCATCTGTTGCATTTGAACAGGAAAACTGCTTCTGGCTGGCTGTCCACAGTGCTGAATCGGGAATAAAATCTGGCTGTCTATTTATCTCCTGAATTTTAGCACAGAGGAAGAATGTGAGGAGCTTGACAGCTTACCTATGCTAATGCATCTCAAGCCCTTTTTTTTCTCTCTCTCATTTTACGCTTCGGTGTAGCTTAGTAGTAGAGCATGTGCTTAGCATGTGTGAACCCCCCCTCCCAGTTCAATCCCCAGAACCACCCTACAAAAAGAAAAAAGAAAAAAAAGGGGGGGAGCAAAACAAAAAACAAGTGCAGAGTCCAGTGTAGAATGCCTCAACTTGCAATGGGTATAATTGTTAACCACTTGGGATATTCTGGGGCAAACAGAGTAATTTTTTTTTTTCCTTTAAGTAACAACAAGAAAGACTGAAGAGTAGAGAAAACAATCCTTATTTCCATCCTTCTACCTCACATATATGGTATTTCACTTGGTAATTCAGTGATATTTCTGGAATATTTTCCTGTTTTTAATGTATGAATATTATTTTGTAATTAAAATTTCTAAATAATGCTTCATCCTCAGAAGTCATGCTTGTTGTATTTTTGGTAAATAATCATAAAGAAAATTATATTTCTATCTTTAATAGAGATGAGTAGAAAATTAAGATGAAATAAATGGCAACCAAGAAAGATATGTGTTTAAAAAAAGAATTATGTGAAAAGTATATTATTGTAAAGACTACCTTTTAAGATCTGTTTATATTAGTCTCAGAAGTAATATTTTAAAGTTTATTATTAATTTTTTGCATTAATTGTACTTACTATCTTGATGTTAGGACTGAACAATTAAGATCAAAACAATTGAACTATGTATTATAGACTATAAAAGAGTATTAAATGCAGAATACTGATATTCTTGAATCTTAATTCAAGAGCATTGCTAGCCATATTAATACAGATTATTTTTAGACCCAAATGCTTGTTCTCATATTAAAGTAAGACTGTTTCTCTATGCAGATGGTAAATAGGACTCCTTGTTAGTTCAATTTTAAATGAAATGGATAAAGAATGATTACTTTCTAAAACAGTGGTCATTTCATATTGTTTTGTGTTTTGCAGTGTTCCATTAAAAACAGCATGCTATTGTTAGGCTTATATTAAGCAGTCATACAGTCTGATTCACAAAGGAGAATTGATCATTTCTTCCCATGTATTATTGCTATATATCTTTAGATTTTTTTCTGTTATTTTCTTGTTAATGGGAGGATGAGGAGAAAGGGAGCATTGGTTAAACAGATTTATTGGGATGCACAAAAAGGCCAACAGAGTCACGATTTCTTTCAGGTTGTGGAGTAGTTATGTTAGGACGCTTATCCCAATATGAATAAAAATGACCATCATTAAGTATCTACTATGTGCTTCAATGCTTTAAATACAACATCTCTAATTGTTCAAACATGTTTATATTATTATTCACATTTCGCATATAAGCTAAAGGAAGATCAATTCTTTTAAATGCCTTGCCTAAATAAAGCTATGTAGCTAACAAATGACAAAACTGGATTCAAATCCAGTGTCTACTTGTACTTTTTAAATATAACAGGCTGTATGTAGGTATGGATTTCAAAAGATTATTCCCATTTAACATATCAAAATGTTTTCTAGAGTGGTAATGGTTAATCATTTTTTTTGCATCAAACATTAGCTGTTATAAAACTTATGTTTTAAGGATGGAGACATCTCACTACAAAGTTATTATATGAACTCCAAAGCATAGATTCGAGAGGACTTGTTCCTCAGGGTAAGAGGACACCTATCCCAGCAATAGTTATTTATGTGATTTACCCTACCAGAGTAACACTGGAGCACTATGTTCTTTAAAACCCAGGGTTAACATTAGGCAAGGAAGGTTTAAACTGTAAAAACATACAATTATCAAAACCTGTTAGCATTAGAAAGACGGTGAGTACTGGGTGGGTATTTTTGTAGCTTATTTTTCTTATGAATCGAAAACATAGTCAAATTCTGATGAGTAGAAAATTAAGATCAAATAAGTGGCAACCACTTATTTGGGTATTTTGCTACTTGAATCTCAGTTCTTAATTTGTAAAATGTACCCATCTCATGCATAGGATTGTTCTTTGGATGAATTTAAATATTATACTTGAAGTTTTTTTTATCACAAGCCTGACACAGTACAACCTTAAAACTATATTTACTGAGAGCATGAAAACATACAGTTAGGAAAGGAACTGTATTATTACTGTGATGAACTCTGAGGATATAATAGAGAATACACTAGACAAAGAGTCCTTTTTAAGCTTATATTCCAGTGAGGAAAGAGACTGTGTATACATACATACATACATACACATTTATATATTCTAGTTGTTGAGGAGTACTCGGAATAAAACTAAATAATGAAGGTAGCAGATTTAGGAGGACAGAGTGTGCTGGGGACTCTGTTTTACAGAGGGTAATCAGGGATGGTGTCTCTGATAAGGTGATATTTGAGTGAAAACTAAAGGAAATAAGCAAACCTAGGAGGAGAACATTAAGGATGGAGGGATTAGCAAGTGCAATCTCTCTACATCTTCCATCCTGTGCCTTTAGACTAAAGTCATTTCTGTTTCAGTGAAATAAATAAAAAGTGAATGAATAATATACCCACAAACCAGTTAATATTTTATAGCATATTTAAAGTTTCTAACTACTTAAAATGTGAGAGTTTTCTATGTATATGAATAAAAATGAGGGCAAGCCACAGCAATTGTCTAGTCAATATAGGCAGCCCCTTCCCCTTAAGATTAATATATATAAGGAAAGTTCTCTTAAAATAATACAGCAATAAAATTGCAAGGGTAAAGAATATGCTCAATGATTGGAGAAGATATTTAAAATATTTATAGTTTATTTCTTGAGATTTAGGCAGACATGACCTCAAAACATCTAGTGATTTTGATTTTTATACATTCAGAGAAAGTGAATAAGGTTGGAAAAAAAGAGTTAAACATTTGTTGTTATGTGGACATAATGGCTGACTGATTGAATCTGTACTTTTTTTAAGTTATGTAAGTACAGCCTTAGGTCACATCACACTGGGGGGTTCAAATAGAGAGACAAATTAGCTCAGCGGGAGTGCATCAGCATCCTTGCAGTGGTTGAAATAGCACATCTGAGTGCTCATTTAGAAGCTCTTTCTTCCTGAACTATTTCCAGTTGCACCAACCAGAAAATGATGGTATGATTGGACATAGCACCATCTGTGTAGATTTAACATTTGAAGAAGGAGAGTATTTATCACATCCTGCACTACACTTCATACAGCCTAAATACAACAAAACAATCATGAAATTACATTATTTTTAGCTTTTACTTCAAATAGTTTTTGGAAGCTTTACTTCAGCAAATCCTATTCTGTAATCTAATATCAGTCAGAATATAATATGCAAATAGAAAATGCATACATTTGTTTAAACAATATTTTCTAATATGATTTTTAAAAATCTCACTATAACAGATGAGCTGTCAAAATATTAAGGCTAACACATCCTTAATTCAATGGCTTTTAGTAGGTTACCTTGACAGGAAGAACTAATGACTTGTTGGCTTCCCTTTGTAAATCAACACTTTCAAAGGTTGTGTAGCTCGAGGTGTATCCTAAGCAGCAGTCAATTTTCAATTTTTTTTAAACTAAGTACAGTTACCTGCAGGATGCTAAATGCCAATGAAACATGTATTGGTTGCTGTTCACCAAGGGTAATTGGTAATTGAGTTTCAAAATATAAGATAGAACACTTGGGATGTTGAAATTTTTATTATTCATTTCAGTTCTTAATTCCAAAATTTTATCTCCTTATATATTTAAGGATTAAAATAAATAAGAAAGGTGTCTGTGCATTTCTTAAAAGTAAGATAAAAAATCACTCAGGTTTAAAACCAAATCCAATAATTTGTGTCATCTTAACTTAACTTTGATGTAAGAGCCCTAATATCCTGGTGTTTTCCACAAATTATATAGAGCTTCATTCAGACTACAAGCATAGGACTTAAATGGAATCTAATATCTAAAGAGAGTCTACTTTCTCTACATATGCTTATTACTTATAAAACTAATTTCGTTTTACTTTAAATGAGATGAGGTTAAAATTCCTTTATCTTCTATTCACCTATTAGCTTTGCAAATGTACTTTATATGACTTTTAAACAAAGAAGTGCTCCTATCAGTTATTAGAACAGTTTTAGTTTTCAAATGTGGTTATAGCTCCGTGAGTTAATGGGACGGCACAATAAAGGATACGAATCTCTTCACTTTTTGGTTTTTTATTTTATTTTATTTATTTATTTATTTTTGTTACTGAAGATTGAACCCACAGGCACTCTACCAATGAGCTACATTACCAGCCCTTTATTTATTTTCTTTTGAGACAGGATCTTGCTAAATTGTCCAGATTGGCCTCGAAATTGTGATCTTTCTGCCTCAGCCTTCCCAGTAGATTGGATTATGGGCATGCACCACTGGGCCCCCTGAATCTCTTCACTTTCTATATCTGAAGAAATTTCTGACAAGATGTCTTGGCAGAATAATCTCTACACAAGTTTAACTTCCTATTCAGCTTCTTAGCACCTATTTTTCTTACAGTTTTTTCAAAACACTTCATGTGCAAGAGGAACAGCCAAGTCCAAAGAAAACTATGCAAACGTTTGTATAAGTACTTGATATAAGTACTGTTGTGTTGCAACTGACAGCTCCAAAGATCAAGTGACTAGATTTTTAAACAATATTTTAGAAGAATGCAAAGATATACAGTACAACAGACAAAAAAATGAGGCATGAAGGATTTGGAAATATTTGCTTTTGTGAGAGAATTGTAAAGCTTTTGGTCTTTTCCTTTACTCTTTAAATAAAAGTATACCAGACTCATTGCTGGTATTAAAAAAAACAGTTTGTTAAACAACAGAACTTAAATTAATATTAGGGACAAAATACTTTCATAAAATGCTAACAGTAGCATTCTGAAAAGATGTGCCATTGCTATGTTTTGGTAGTTATGAACTATTTAAGTAGCATTAGCTCATGCTGTAGAAACACAAAGCTTCCTCCTCTCATCCCTTCTACTTGGTAGTAACTTACAGATATTGCTATTCATGATATAAAGCGAAAACGGATTCACGATATAAAGCAGAAAACCTTGCCACGAGGTTTCAGACTTGTAATCCCTTTTCATATCTCTAACATAATAAGGAAGAACTGAATATAACACTCATATTGACATATATGCTTCAGGGGTTTCCGAGATCATATTAGGGTGAGACCTAATGATGCACACTTTCATAAAACATTGTTAAATGGTTTTTTTTATGTTTTATTGGTGCATCGTAGTCTCACATCACAATGAGTATCACTTTGGTGTTAACATACATGCACACAGCTCTTGGTGTCCCTCCCCCCTTGTTAAATGTTTTATATTCCCAGAAGCAGGGGATTTTGACTAAGGGGTTAATGCCATATCATAGAGAAATATAATATTGGGTTGAAGACTTATTGAAGAAATATTGTACATTATAGTTACATTTTCTTGGATATGTACCTACATATAAAACAATTAAAAATTACACATTTTTGGTAGGATAAATTTCATTTTTGGTATATTTATTGAGCACCTCCAACATCCTTGCTACATATAATGTTCAAGTAAGTCAAGTAAGTATACCTCTAGCTGTTAAGGGAATTACAGTGTAAAGAGAATAATAATTCATGTAAAGAAATATGAATAATGTGGGCAAAACAGTACTACAGGGACATTGCAAACCAAAGAGAGGGACAGCTGTAAGAGGAAAATGAAACTAATGTCCTTCTAAGTGTCAGGCGCTCTAGCCCCCTCGAAGTAAGATGAGGACGCATCCTTTTTGGGAGAAAGAGGGGTAGTGGACATGGATACGCTCCTTTGAATTATATTGAACACTGTGTAAAAAGGTATTTAGATATAGTACTAAAATTTTCTGAGGGCAATGGTAATTGATATAGTGATTAATATTTATAATGTGTGGCCATTTCAAAACTATAGAGAATATGGTTTATTTTTCTCACATTTCTACTTTATTACATTGGTGAAAAAAATACCTTTTAGAAATGAAATCAAAAACTATAGCCTCCCACCCTGAAAGAGAATTAGAGGGTCAAAATCCTCACCCATCCCATTTGCAATGTAAATCAGAGCAAACAGGAACCCTTCCATTTTGTAGTCTGAATAGCAGCAGTAGGAGCAGGAGGAGGAACAGTATTAATTATAAGGATAATATACAAATTAGCACAACTGACACTTATTTAACTCTTACTATATGTCCAAGATTCTGCTAATAATGATTACATTACCATTTATCTTTACATCTTCTCTTTCAGGTGGATAGTATGATTGTATGTCTTTTTTTTTTTTAATACTGGGGATTGAATCCAGGACCCCACTGAGTTATACCCGCAGTCCTCCAAGTTTTTAAAAATAAATAAATAAATATATCTTGTTCTATATTAACTAAACAGGACAAATGTTTTATTACATATGGGGACAGTTCATTAACCAGAACACTACAAAGTAACCAGGCCTTAAGAAGGGAGAAAAATCAGGACCTGACAGCATATTAGAAACTCAGGAAGGACGCTCTCTTAGTCTCTTATCTTTGCTCTTCTCTTTATATCTATTGCTTGGCTTTCTCAATTTCTATGTACACATGACTCTACATCTTTAGGAGATTAACTACCATTAATGGAAATCTTTCAGTCTCAGTTCCAAATATTCAGGAAAAAAAATTCTTATGAGAGCCTGGATCAAGTATCTAAGACTGAAAATCAAGTTCATTTAGGAACACGTATTGGGTCAAGGTGTTCAGAGAAAGAGATCTTGTACTCACTCATTCTGCAGTGGAAGAATGGCATGGGTAAGAAATTAGCCCAAGTTAAAAATAAACAAAAATATCAGCAAAGAAGTTGCAAAATGAAATTTCAGACATAGATTTTGTATGAGTAGCTTTCATACAAAATTCAAGTGGTTTTCACTGAATTATGTTGACTCTTGTTTTAGTTTCTTACTGCTATAGCAACAAATTATCATAAATATTTTGTCTTTAAACAAGACATCCTTATTCTGTTACTGTCCGGGAGGTCAGAAACCCTGAGTTGGAAGCATTACCTTTGTGCTGGAGGCTCTCGGGTGTCTCATTTCCTTGCCCTTCATACCCTCTAGAGGCCGCCTGTGTTTCTTGGCCTGTGGCCCCTTCCTTGCCTCATTGTGAGCTCTCCTTTTGTCAACACATCTCTCTCTCTCTCTCTCTGATCCTCCTGCTTCCCTCTTACATGGATCCTTGTGATTGCATTGAATCGATCCAGATAATCCGGGATAATCTTCCCATCTAAAAATCCTTATTTTAATCACACCTTTAAGGTTCCTTTTGCTATAACATATTCACACGTCCTGAGGATTAAGATACATACCTTAGCTTACCACAACTCTACAGTCTAGTCCATTCCTTCCTAGCATTGCCTTTGGAATTTACCTCTTAATGTGCTTTTTACAACTTCACTTTCTACCCATTTCTAGTTATCCTTATTTCTCTAAGGTGATGACCTTATTTGGCAAAAGGTACGTTCTTTGCTTCATCTTAATATTGCTTGAGATTCTGCCATGCTTCCAATAATTGATATTTCCTGATCTTAATAGTTCCCAGATCTTTAATTGTAAGACAATTCAACCATTTTTTGAGATGGAGATTGAAGCAGTATTCTAATTTTGAATAGGGATGGAAACAAAAGGAGGGCACTTAATTTTTTTTGTTTTTTGCGGTACTGGGGATTGAACCCAGGGGTGTTCTACCTCCGAGCTACACCCCTGGCCCTATTTTTTATACTTTATTTTGAAACCGGGTCTCACGAAGTTGCCGAGGGCCTCACTAAGTAGCTGAGGCTGGCCGCGAACCCGGATCCTCCGGTCTCAGCCTCCCAAGTACTAGGATTACAAGCATGCGCCACCACGCCCGGCTGAGGGCACTTAATTTTGAAGAATTTTTATGAACAAAAGCCCAGAGCAAGATAAACATGGACTAGGCATAGAAAACAGTTTGTTATCCAGTCAGTAGAAAATATGTGTTGGAAGAATGAAGAGGAAAAGTAGATTGGGAGCCATTTTGTAGGAGCTTTAAAACTAATCTGAAATGTCCTCATATAATATGATTGATGGGAAAATGAGTCTTATCTCAAAATTAAATATTCTATAAGTCTATTGCTTTTAAAATGTGTTTATTGTATGGAAAATTACTATTTTAAAATAAGCTCGCCACTCTTCCTCTTAAATTTTAAAAAGGAATTTAAAAAACAATTATAGTTATCATTTATTATTTAGAAACACACATACCCCCACACACACACATGCACACATAGCTACCAACACATTAGCAACACCTAATGCAAGGCTGGCTGTAAAATGTGATTGGAACACAATAGACATACACTTTTAATCAAAGATTTGTTTATTCTACTTATCTCATTCAATAGTTCTAATTATTTTAAAAGCATTGACCAGTTTTCTGAATGTGGAAATTTGTCTACATGTAAACTGTTAAGTAGTAAGTATGTAAGGGGTAAACTAATTACTTATCTGCTTTTTATTCATCTTGGATAGCACTACTCATATTTATGTTAACAAAGATCAACTTAATTTTACTGTCATTAAAGACCAGATATGAAAGTACTTAATGGCTGTAAGTCAACTTTGGAGCAAAAGTGGGTTATTTGAACTTGAACTCACAGTAGAAGTGAACTGTTTGGCATCCATTAGATTAAAATGATTTAATTGCCTCTCTCCTGTGTCTCATATTCACTTAGGAAGTTTTGTACTTTCGCTTAACCACAAAATACTTTATCCTCTAGAAGGAAAAAAATAGTTCCATAGCTTTTAATGAAAGGGACATTGTATTATGTGTAACTTAATGTTTCCTCTAGATTTACTATTTTAGAAAAGGGCTAGAAGTGGAAAATATTAAACATTAGTGAGTTACAATGACATCATTCTGTATTTAATTAAAATGTGCCCTTAATACTTCACTTAAGGATTTAAAAATCATAGAGCTTTACCTACTTTCATTTTTTTATTTAAAGAGTTTCTAAATTTTTTTATAGTTGATGTTTGTTTTTTGAAGTATAATGAAAGGTAAGTCCAAATATTTAGACAAATTTAACTCAGAATTGTTTTACCTTTATTTTTTTCAGTGATTCTGTTTATAAAGAAGAATGTTCACAAGGTTTACTGCTTATTAATTATTTAACTGACATACATTGAGTGCCACATGCTTTAATTATTAGAAATATAAAGATAAATAACATTTTTTTCTAAAGAGAAAATTGATGTACAGTTGAGTATATAATGGAATGACTGGTGATAGAGGCATTTATAAATGCTACAGAATCACCAAAGCATATCACAGCAGATTTTCCAATACTAAATTATGTTGGAGTGAAGCCTTAGGAACCGAGTTGACTTTGAGGATTTGGTCCCTTTAAGACAAGGTTGGACTTCTCCCAGTTTAAACTCTGCAAATGCTTGGAGCAGCAAACTGTAAGCATTATTAGCACAGCATACTTCCAAAGGGAGTAGTCTAGCCTGCATAATAGCATCGTCTCACCATTGATATTTCATATATAAACACTGACCCAATTATCTAGAATGGGCAAGGAAAGAATGAATAAATAAAACTCAAGTTCACTTTATAAAAGCCACTAGTATTCAATTCTTTATATTATTTATCTCAATGTTTTCTCTCACTAACTCATTTACTAAAGTTGACCAATAGATTAAAATGACATCATTTATCATGATGGCGTTTTTATTGTCTTTTCAGGGTTCTCTAAGACAATTACATTTTGATGTAGTGAAAAATGGAGGTTTACAGAAAGATATTAGAGAAATGCTATCCCTGGGATCTCGCTGCATTTAAGACTGGACACAGTCCTGATGTTCATCTGTGCTGCTCATCCCAAGGCCTGCCACTGCAGGTACAGCTAGCCTACCTCTGCTCCAGCTTTCTCAGCTTCAATGAAGACAGCTATCCTTAGTCTCCATATTCATGAGAAAAATATAGTTTATGTGAGAGCCTTTGGAAGCCAGACTTTCTATAATGATATGAGGGTTGATAGTCACAGTGCGAAGGTAGTTGCATTGCCTTCCAAATAGTCATCTGCCTCTTAATTTCCAGAAATGCACCATCAAGTGCTCTTCTTTTTAACCTGAATTACTACAAACACCTTGTCTTTCATATATAGTCATAAATTTGCCATTAGGAGAATTCTCTCTTTATTCCAAAGTATAGACTATAAATTCTATAGGAATCACAGGAATGATGATGGGGGTTTTGGAAGTAGGTTTTATGTTGGGTTACAATAATGAGGCTTTACACTACCTAGAGTGAAAGTTTCATGAATTCATGTTAGCTTTATCATAACAATAACCAAGAAAATTATAATTGTGCTATATTGTTTAATATATGCTTAATTTGTGACAAAAGTAAACATAGGTCCAATAAAATGTAGCATCAGAGCAAGGTATGGGGGCACATGCCTGTAATCCCAGTATTTGGGAGACTGAGACAGGAGGATTACAGGTTCGAGATCAACTTAGTGAGACTCTCAGCAACCTAGTGAGACCCTGTTTCCAAACAAAAATATAAAAAGTGCTGGGGGTGTAGCTTGGAGGTAGGATGTGCCTGGGTTCAATCCCCAGTACCACCACCACCAAAAAAAAAAAAAAAATAAGTGTAGCATTAGTTGCTTAGAATTAGAAAGGTTATTAAGGCCAGAGTAGAAGAGCTCAAGGAAGCCACAATTAATGAGTGAAAGTTAATAAAAGAAGTTGTGTTGACCAAAACACAGTCAAGACAGTAAAATGATGGACATAATGAACTGAGCATTAAGAGAATTAATATGATGCAGCCTTGTGAAACAGTCCAAAGAGCTGGAGGATTACAGAGTAAATATTTTAAAAGTCCCTTTTTGGATATGATCCTTTTAAGTTAGCAAAAATAATTATCATAAAGAAGTATTAAGTTTTATTAAGTTTTTTGATATAAGGCCTGAGACATATAATGACCAGAGGCCTCTATGACCAAGGTCTTGGTTGGACTTAGATCATGACATTAAATATCTTAGGTCCTTATTTAGTCTGGCACACTGTGGCCATAAGAATTTTGAACCAGTATTAGTATCAACAGTGATACTTACATAGATGTGTCTCTACCAGGAATATAGTATGTGGGTGTTATCCATAAATGATTTTCACTGATGACTCTATAAGCAAAATATTCTTTCTAGTAGTATTCACTTACCCAATTAGTCTAGCCATCAGTCTACAGATTTGTCAAGAACAATGTGGTCATAGAGTCGAGTGTTAAATGAGCAAACTATAATCAGGGCAAATCAGATGAGAGAGTTCCTTAAATCCCTGCCGTTCAGAAGTTACCATTTTCAGTTAGTTATATTATTTGACCCCACTGATATTGTTTCCCTGTTTCTAGAACAATTTTAGGGAACAATCAAAAGAGTCATACAAGTTCAGATAAATATAGGAAGGTCTAAGGTGTCATGATGAGATCAGAGGCATGGGCAAGGCATAGGAAAGAGGTGGTAGGATAACGAATGGGAATGGGGAACATGGCACCAGGAAGCTGGTGAGCAACATTTCCTGCACAGAGATTGGAAACGCAGGTGAAGGAAGAGGGCTGCTGAGTCCAGATTCACATTTTACCTATAGAGAGAAAGATTTTATTAGATAGATAGATAGTGTGTGTGTGTTTGTGTGTAGTATATATATTAACATACATAGAGAGATGGAAGTAAATTATTGTTTTATTTAATTACATATTTGTCAAATAGTTAAACTATAACTGTGTTTGATTACATTAATATACATGGCTCCTGTCTTTATCCACTGAAGGAGCCTAGAAGCAGAGACAGCTAAGTGGCAATGAACATTTCCCACAAATACCTTTTTCCATTAAAATGAATCGGGGTTCCTTGAAGAAGTAGTCAGAGTGGTTGGACTAAAGCAGGGAAAATATAAGATGAACCAGGAGCATTGAGGTGCTAAATAAAGGAAGACGGGAAGCAAGGAAGGAAAAGAAAAGATGGGTGGAGTGTCAAAAAGACACAAGAACCAACCTGAAGACCTCACAATGGCCAAAGCTGGAACAATTGGGGCAACAAAATACATTATGACAATATTGGAAAATAACCCAAAGAATAATATAAATAACCAGGGGCCCCTACTACCATAAAGTAAAAACTGGATGTATAAGTAAATAGGAGAAGAGACAACTCTTTCTTACAGCATAATTCCAATTAATATGTAGAAGAAAAGAAGGAAATAGAAAATCACCATTGGAGCTAGGCAGGGTGGCATACAGGATAGCTGTAATCCCAGTACTTGGAGGCTGAGACACGAGGATCAGCAGGCTGACACAGCAGACCAGCCTCAGCAACCTAGTGAGACCCTACTTCAAAATTAAATAAAAATAAAATAAAAAGGGCTGCGATGTAGCTCAGTGGTAGAGCACCCCTGGGTTCAATCCCCAGTACCACCACACATGCACACAAAAGAAAATCACCATTGGAACATTTTACATAAAACACAGGATCAATGCTAAAATTAGTGGGCAAAGTTAGAGAAACAGGATATTTGCATAGTCATAAAATGTCCTTTCCTAAAATATATTAATTACAAAGAAAATAATAGAAACTTTACAGTGGAGAAATCTAGCAGAAACTGCATTAACCAGGTAGTCAGAATAACTTATGAAACCCTGAACCCCCTATTATGATGTCCTGAGGTGAGATGCATTTATATGTATCCTTTGCAATAATGCATAACCTCAGCCTAATTATGAAAAAGCATTACACAAATCCAAATTGAGTAACCGTTTTCAAAATAACTAACTAGTACTCTTTAGTCGAGGTCATGAAACAGAAGGAAAGAATAAACAAACATAGAAAAGAAAAGGTTGAGACAGAAAAAGGATATTAGTGACAAAACAGGTGAAATTGGAGTGAACTATAACTATAGTTAATAGTATTGTACCAGTGTTAACTTGGTCAGATTTAACATTAGGGAAGGTCAGGTGAATAGTGTATGGGAACAATGTTCTGTTTTTGCACCTCATCTGTCAATATAAACTGATCTCAAAATAAAATGAAATGTATGACATTAAAGACAACAGCAATTACTTTATATGTTATGGAATTATGAAAACTACCTTGGGACTATTATTAGGATGCTTTTGGTTGCATATAACAGGGAAACCAACTCGATTTTCTTTATTGTGTATTTAACTGAACAAATCTGGAAAGTAAGGGGGATGCTCAATCAATATATCATTCAATCAAGACTCTGGCTTCTTTTCACTTAAACTATCTTTCTCCTTCCTTTACAAGCCACTTTGTCCTTACACTGGGAATGAGATAGCTACCAAACTTCTAGGCTGAAATCTCATGTTTAGAGAGAGACCTGCCAGCCGGGCGTGGTGGCGCACGCTTGTAATCCCAGTACTTTGGGAGGTGGAGATCGGAGGATCCGGGTTCGCGGCCAGCCTCAGCTCTCGCTCTCTCTCTCCCTGTCTCTCTCTCTCTCTCTCTCTCTCTCACTCCTTAGTGAGGCGCTCCGCAACTTCGTGAGACCCGGTTTCAAACTAAAGTATAAAAAATAGGGCCGGGGGCGTAGCGCGGAGGTAGAACGCCCCTGCGTTCAATCCCCGGTACCGCAAAAATAAATAAATAAATAAATAAATAAATAAATAAATAAAATAAAATAGAGAGAGACCTGCCAGTTGCTGTCTTTACAAGGTGAACTGTTTTACCCAGAAGTTCCTGGGAACCCTTGTCTCCCTCCAGATCTAACTGGAATAAATTGGGTTGAATTCTTATTACTAGAAAATTACAGATGCAAAAGGAGTCATTTTGACAATGTATTTCAGGCTTGGGTTTCTAAAAGCGATCACTAGACAGTGGTGGATTTTGACTTCCATGTCTACCCCAAGAGCTGAGAGTGGGGTGCTGAGTGTGTGAAACTGGGTTTCATGGACAGACATCAAGTTCTTAGGAAGGGGAAATGGATATTAGAAAGTAATGGTCATTGCCTACTATAACTTACTTTTCAAAATAAAAATTATACCAAGTGATCTGGTACCAATAAATCAGTATTCTAATGTGGAAATAAAAGACAGGCTATCTGAAATCCATACCCTTCTTGAAAAACTGGGAAGGTGTGTGCTCATCCTGTCTACAGTCTAGTGCTGCAATTATTTCAGCAATTGAGAGAGACCCAGTAGGTTAACTTATTAGTCCTTTAAATTCCGTCACTGATTAGTCTGATCCTTTTCCACTTGTTTCAATCAGCATCCTTGGAAATGGTTCCTTTGTTTACACACATTTGGCACAATTCCCACCCCTAATTTGATCACCTGCACCTGGAAAACTGGTAATTTCATTTGAAGATTTAGGTGCCCTCATTAAGGAACAAAGCATTGCATAAGCGTTCTGCTGGCTGAACAAATTTAAATTGTTCTCACATAAGCACCTCACCTTCGCACACACAAAACGTTATATGAAAAGCAGAAACAAAAGAGTGTCTTTTGACAGAGGGTAAAAATACTCCATGCTCTTGGGAGAAAAACAATCTGTAATTGGAATAAGCTGGCAAAGTTCTCAATATTTTTGGCACAGTTCACCATATGGAACAATCTCAGCTACCAAAGCCATTGGTGTGTATAATGTAAAAAAGAACACAGCTGGTTTACGTACCTCCAAACACAAACATAATTTTTAACACGATTTTTCTTTACTTACGTTCCATTCAAATATAGTTTTGTTTTGTTCTTTTTTTCCCTGGTGCTGGGGGTTGAACCCAGGGGCATTCTACTATTCTACCTCCAAAGTTACACCTCCCAGCCATATTTTGTTTTTTATTTGGATACAGGGTCTCCCTAAGCTGCTGAGAGTTTTGCTAAATTGCTGAGGCTGGCTTTGAACCCGTGATCCTCCTGTCTCATCCTCCCAAGTATTGGGATTACAGGCATGAGCCACCAGGCCTGGATCAAATATAGTTTTCAAAATCATTATCTACAAGTAGTTGATAGCATTTGCATAACTCCCACTCATATACTATGCAATGCTATATACTTCTGTAATATATTTAAACATGTTTTTAAATGCAAGGACAAGTTTTTCTTACAGCGGGGACCAGCTGGGTGCATATCTAAAGATCTCAAATGACCTTTATCTCTAGACCCAGGTATCTTACTCAATGTTGGCTTTCTCCATCTGGATAAACTGTGGTAGCTCAAACTCAAGACTATTCAAAATGGAACCCATTGTAATATAACCCAGACCTGTTAATCTCCCTGCACCTTCACGTTTGGTGGAATGCATCACTATCCTTGGTGATTTCAGTTTGTAAATCCCAGGGTCATCTCTAATTCTTCCTTGCTGCTTCTGAGCCTCTGTGTGCAGTTACTAAGTGCTCCTGATTGTGTATCTATGCTTGTCATCCGTGCTTTCCAGTCCCACAGTGACCACCTTGCTATGGTGGTCACTATCACACTCTCACACTCTCACCCTCCCCAACATAGCTTTTAGAAATAAATACAAATACAGATAATTGATTTTATGATTTTCCCACTCCCTGCTTCATATGTGATGACTATTAGCTAGTAAATTTAAGAAACAGTCTTCCATAATTCAGTCAAAACTACCTTAGTAGTCTACTACAATGGAAGCTTTTTAGATCTCAGTTTAATTGATTTCTGTGTCCTCTCTTTTAGAAAACATCTGCTTCTCTCATCCTCCAAGTCACCTTTTTCTATTATTTCTCTTCCTTCTCTGACTAGGTTTTACTTCAGTTGTTTCATCCCCTTTATTTTAGTTAGCACCTCTATACTCTCAGATTCAAAGCTTTCAACTAAGTTACTTTCCTGAAGTCAAACCTACACATCCACTACCTACTACTAACTATATGCTCCTGAATACAAAACTGAACCTATCACGTCCTCTCCCTGTTCAATATGTCCTTCTGTATTCAATCATGTTTCAATAACTTGAACTCCTAACAATTACTGTAATGCTAGGAAAAGTTCCAAGCCTTTTATCTTGATGTGAGTAATGGCCATTTATAAGGGGAAGATAGAAAAGAACATGACAAATTTGGATGTTATTTTAAAATTATGTATACTAGCAATACAGGACAGACTTGATAGTACTTAGAACCTGGAAATAATGCTTTGTAAATAAAGCAAGCAAATTATTACCCCCACCAAGGACATTGGGATAACCCTAAGTATGTTCTTATTCATTTTATTTAGCTTCTATCCACACTTAGCATGCTGTATGCTGTATGAGTTTGAAACTGAATAGTGATCCTCAGAGCTGCAAAATAGCTAAGTGCTAATTTCATCCTTCTAAATAGAAATGATATTTTAAAAATAAAAACATTACCAATACAGTATTTCTAAATTTATGGCAAAGATATTTTATTATGTTCTTTATAAACTCTGTTAAAATATGCATTAATATGTTAACATAGGATCCTATTCCACTAAATTTACTCAAACTATTTTCTTAAGCTCTATGCAAAAATTTTTATTAATCCATCTTTACCAAAATGTAGCTAAAGTTATTTTTAATATTATATCAGGCATGATAAATAGATTTATTGATTCATAAACATAATAAATATTTTGTGTTACCCCCTTCTTCAAAATTGGAGTATGGAACACTGAACAAATAAATTCCTTAAGCAGTATGCAGACTGTAATAATTTAACAGGAATAAAATTACCACAGTATAAAAATAAAAAATTATAACTTGCTACTGGCAACAGATCCCAGGATAATTTATAATCCAATAAAGATTTGTATGCACACAAAGGAATTTAAAAATAAATAAATAGGATGGTGCATTTACATTTTGCTTATCTAAATTTTGTCAGTTTTATTTCTGCTGGCAGTAAACTAAACATTTGTTTTTATATCCCTTAGAGGATTATTCCTTCCTTGCAAATAACCCTAAGATAAAGTTATAATGTGTGGATGATAAGTGGAATAAATTATCAAATTTAAAATGTCCACCTCAAAAATTGGTGGTTTAAGTTCTCATTTCACTAATGAAAATAATTCTTATTCTTAAAATAATTCTTTCTTCATAAAGTCTTTAAAACATTTTCCTTGATGTTTCATATCAATTAAGATGCTTTAAATTTCAAGTAACAGAAAACACAACTAACAGTGGGTTAACCATAAGGAGATTAGCATCTTACATCCCAGGAAGGCATCACTTCTACAGTGATATCAAGGATCCAGGTCCTCGCCATTATTTTGCCCTCTGATTCTTGGTACAACAACTTGGATTTCTAGGCTGATTTCCTTTTGGAGTGCCAGCAGTTATTTTTTTTTTTTAGGAAAAAAAATGAAATAACAACAGCAACAACAAAAATCTTTCCTTGTCCCTTGTTTTCTTTTCTTTCTTTTTCTTTTTTCCTTTGGTTGTACTAGAGATTGAACTGAAGGACATTCTGCCTCCAAGCTACACCCCCAGCCCTATTTTATTTTTTATTTGGAAACAGGGTCTCACTAAGTTGCTGAGAGCTGCTCTAAGTTGATAAGGCTGCCCTCAAACTGCATTCCTCTTGTCTCAGCCTCCCAAGTACTGGGATTACAGGCATGCGCCACCATACTTGGCTTGTCTCTTGTTTTCATTGGACAGAATTATGTCACATGACTCTGGCATTGGATAGCTAAATGCAATTGCCTAATGGGCTCAGGCTAATCAATCTTCTACTTTTTAGTGCTTTTCTGTATACATGGCAGTGGTGAGAGTGAACACTCGGACTTCAAAAGGGCTCTGCCTTCAAAAAAGAACAAACAGGGAGTGTCTCCAGTGAGGCAGTCTAGTGTTTCTGATAATCATCAAGCACATCTATGCACTAGACCTTGCTATTGAATCTACTAGTCTTCATTTAGGGGTAGAAAAGCTACCTAGAATGTTGTAAACGAATCTGGGCATTTAATACATTTTTCTAAACATTTATTTGATATAGAAAAAGGTATAGAATGACACAATAATCCTTGAATAACTCGAGGGAACAGAGTAAGGATTATAGACAGGGAGGAGAGCACTTTTACTTTTTAAGTGTATAAATTTTTAGGTATTTCATTTTTTACAATATGAATTATTAGTCATTTGATTTAAAAACAAAATACTTTTTATCTGTGTAGCATATTATAAAAATGATTAAATTGAAAAGAAATATTTTTTCTGCAGTTAAAAAAGCAGAATATTCTGATTTCAGTCCCTTTGGAAAGATACCCAAGCACGGTAGAGCTGGATCATATGGTGGATCCATTCCCAGTTTTCAGAGGAATCTCCATCCTGATCCCCATAGCGGCTGTGCTAATTTGCAATCCCACCAACAGTGTATAGAAGTTCCAATTTCCCCACATCCTTGCCAGCATTTATTGTTGTTTGGCTTCTTGATGATCACCATTCTAATTGGGGTTACATGGAATCTCAGTGTAGTTTTGATATGCAACTCCCTGATTGCTAATGATGTTTAACAGTTTTTCATGTATGTATTGGTCACTTGTATTCTTTTGTGAAGTGTCTATTTAGTTCAATTGCCTATTTCTTGATTGGGTTATTAGGTTTTTTTTTAGTATTAAGTCTTTTAAGTACTTTGTATAATCTAGATATTAGTCCTCTAATAGCTGTCAAAGATCTTCTCCCATTCGGTAGCCTCGCAACTCTTGATGGTTTCCTTTGATGAGCAGAAACTTTTTAGTTTAATGCCTTCCCACTTATTAATTCTTGTTTTAATTTCCTGAGCTTTGGGGATCTTTTTGGGGAAGTATCTACCTGTACCTATATGTTGGATGTTGGACTTAACGTCCTCCTCTAGTAAGTTCAACGTCTTTGGTCTAATTTCCAGGTCTTTGATCCATCTTGAGTTGACTCTTGTGCAGGGTGAGGTAAGGATCTAATTCCATTTTTCTACAGATGGATAACCAGTTCTCCCAATACCATTTGTGACTGAAATCTGAATATTATAGTAATACATGAATATCCATGTTTATAGCAGCACAATTCATAATAGCCAAATTATGGAACCAACCTAGCTGTCCATCAACAGATGAATGGATTACAAAACTATGGGATATACACACAATGGAATTCAGCAATAAAGAAGAACTAAATTACATCACTTGGAGTAAAATGGATAGACCTGGAGAACGATATGTTAAGTGAGATTAGCCAGTCACAGAAAGTAAAGGGTCATATGTTTTCTCTCATATGCGGGAGCTGGGGAAACTCAGCAAGTGTTGTACAGATGTATGTCACTATCAACTACATTATGATATGAGACTATAATGAACCAATAAAAGTATAAAAATAAAAAATAAAAAAGCAGAATAAAGGACATGGTGTCAGATAGCATGCTATTATGTATTAATGCGAGGATGCCATTTCTCAAGGTATCAGGAGTACATTATTAAGCATGACATATAGAAGTTTGATATTTAGGAAAAGTATGAAGATATTTATACCAACCTTAAGCTACTGAGCCGTTTTGAAACAGGCATTTCTAGACCATCTCAATCTGTACCATGCAACACAAAGCTACTAGTTACATGTGACTATTGAACACTCAACATATAGCTACACAAATTGAGACAGGCTGACATACATACTTGATTTCAATAAAAATAAAATGTCTCATTAATAAGTGTTGTATTGGTTACATATTGAATTCCAGATATATTTGGTTAATAAAATCATTATTGTTTTCATTTGATTCTTAATTATTTATTTTTAATGTAGCTCCTAAAAGATGTAAAGGTACATATGTCCCTAACATCTGTGGCTTACTTTATATTGCTAGTCTAGATTTTTCATGTGGAGGGCAGGTTAGATTTGAATTTGCATAAGTGCTGACCAGCTTCGTGTGAAGATCAGTAGCTGGATGGACTGGGATTTCAATTAATGGTTAAATCTCAGGAATAAAATCAATTATTAATCTTGTAGATAATTATAATCTATATAGATAAAATCTGGATAGAATCTAGATAGCTTATCACAAGTAGAAAATAACTCACTCAGAAACAAGAGGGGGATGTAAAACAAATAAGGAATAATTATTTGTTAAAAGTCTGAATAAAGACTTTTTGAGACTAACAGGAAATCCTGTCAATCAGATAATCTTCTGGTTTAGCTATGATAATAAAGGTGGAGTCAATTACAATTAATTAAGAAAATGATAATTAGCTGGGTCACTGAAGTACTCAGAGATTGATTCTACACTTGATTCTGATGTAACAATGGAACTGGGCATAGAAGTGAAGAGGATTTCTACCCTTCTTTCCAACTCATGTAGTTTAGTTTATTTTGCTTCCAGAGGTGAGAGAAGTGAGAAAGGCACCTTCTCTGGAAGTTCCAGAGGATGTCACCACAGAGCTCAAAAGCTTATCAGCTTCTGTTGGGAGTATCTGAGGAACAGGATGGGGCAGCAGAGAAATCCCCTAGGAGCTTCAGAAAGCAGCCATAGGGATTTGGGGATGAGATTTTTCAAAAAGTATACTAGCAAGACTGTGGCTAAGATTTTATGCTTTGTTTCTTTTTTACTGTTATGACCTTCATTTAGTTTTCATGCTAATGTGATCCAAAGCAAATGTGTACTACAATTTAGAATATTCAGAAAGAAAATTGTCTAGTATGATTCAGATACAGGGAAAAGGGTCAAACACCTTTAAACTTTAAGCTATTAGGAAATGCATCTGTAATAATATGTGACTTTTGTGATCCACTTTCAAGTACAAATAGGTGACACTGATTTAATATTCCAGTTTTTCACTAGAGGCTCTTCACATTAGCTGGGTATGCCCTCTTTCTCTGAGCTAGCTCCTCTAAGATCAGTGTCTCTGTCCAGAGTGAGAAACAAATGTCTCCCTGCTTTTAAATGCCAGTTTCTTAATGCCCACCTACCCAGACACTACAGAAGTTTTCACAATTCTTGTATTTTTAAAAATATAGAACCTTTCATTTTCTTTAAACATATGAGAATCAAAAGCCTGAGAGAGTTTTAACATCAAAAACAATCAGGAAAATGTCATTAGTATGAATATTTTCAGTTTTAACACCAAATATAATTAATTTACATACATGAAAAGCAGATGAATCCAGTAATGGCTGAAGTATAAAACTATAAGAGTTACTGCTTAAGAAAGCATATAAGTATTTTAATTACACAACTAATTCTTGAATATCTTCTTGGGTTAAAAAAATTATAGAACACAGTTGCATATCTTGCTGCTGAAATTTATCCACATTTTTTAAAAAAGTCATTATCTTTCAATATTGTGTATGCATACTTTCAAACATTTTACATGATCTTGTGTACTTATAAATATGTATATATACATATTAATATAGTATTTATATAACCATACATCCATACATTTTTATATACATGTGAATGATTTTTAGGTGTGCTCTATTTTTTTCCTATATCGGATCATATCATATTTTTCTAAATGGGGTAATATAGTATTTGGGAATTTTAAATTATATCTGATTTTCAGTCGATAACATATCTGAGTTTTTTTATTTCAGCACATCTCAGATCTACTTCATTCTCATAAAGTACTACATTGGTTCTCATAGTATGGATAAAACAGTGACTAAAATAACTTTTCAATAAAGTTGAGTAAGATAATTACTTATGAAAGAATAAGTTATGTCTTTTACTGTAGGGGATATGAGTTTCCAGATCTGAGATGTTGACCTCCATTATCATGCATATTTGCATAAAAGAAAACCATCCGGGCTTGTAATCCCAGTACTTTGGGAGGCGGAAACCGGAGGATCCGGGTTCGAGGCCAGCCTCAGCTCTCTCTCTCTCCCTGTCTCTCTCTCTCTCTCTCTCTACCTAGTGAGGCCCTCCGCAACTTCGTGAGACCCGGTTTCAAAATAAAGTATAAAAAAATAGGGCCGGGGGTGGGTGTAACGCGGAGGTAGAACACCCCTGGGTTCAATCCCCGGTACCACAAAAAAAAAAAAGAAAACCATGTCCAGCAAGCATAAGAACTTATACCAGATGCAACAGTTACAAGTTTCACAGTTTCACAGTGGTGTCTGACTCTACTAAGCAGCCTTTCATTTCTGTCAGTGAAGTCAGAATGAATTTTACTAAATCACAAACCCATAGGTGACTCTAATTGCATGTCAGCAGCTATCCATCAAACATACAGATACATTGTTTGGACTAACTAGTATTTTTGTGACATATGTATATACATATATCTGTATACTTAACTAATCTGCATTCCTTTTGCAGAGGGTTGAACCCAACCAATTTCTACTAAAAATTATAATGAATTCTTTGTAATTCTTTTCAATTCCCACAAATTTTGAAGACACTTTTTAATTCCCTATGATAAATATTTGAAGACACACAGAGCTATGCAACCCGAAAAAAAGAACAACAACAACAAAATCTCCAATGTCTAAATGGTGGAGACAACACTCAAATCAGGAACAACAGTACAAAAGCTTGTACTTCTAATCAGTGTTCACCATGGCCTCATCCAGCAGTTAATCCAAGCTATTTTTAAAATCCCAAGCAAAGTTCATTTTTATTTTTATTTTTTATTTTTTGTGGTACTGGGGATTGAACCCAGGGGCATTCTACCTCTGAGCTACACCCCCAGCCCAATTTTATTTTTTATTTTGAAACAGGGTCTTGTTAATTTGCTGAGGGCCTCACTAAATTGCTGAGGCTGGTCTCAAAGCTGTAATTCTCCTGTTTCAACCTCCCAAGTACTGACATTACAAAGGTGCACCACCACACTTGGCTAAAGTTCATTTTTAGGGGAAAGCAATGACTTAAAATACACAACTTTTAAGACCAGTTTGATAAGTTTTAGGTGGACATATTTCCATATAAATTTCCATCCATATATATTTTCTCTACTTTTCAAATAAGGGACACTTATTGTCTATCTGCCATACAAAATAAACTTATGCCAGATCTACAGCACCTTGTTCTATTCTAATAATTCACTTACACCTCTAAAATTCTTCACATATGATATATGATATATGTTATATATACATACATATATATACACATATACATACATACATATAAGACGAACTTTCAAGAGGCACTAGTGGAAAATCCATAATATATTTCTTGTAAGCCTCCAGTTACACACAATTCTGTTTAACTTGAAAGGACTTGTGGACATATATGTAATTTCTTTACAAGAATGCTTGACATACAATTAGTTACATTTTTGTACTATTGACCTTTGCTTCTTGTGATGATATTCTACAGAAAGTCCTTCAGTTTCTGTTTGGAAAACTTTGGAAAGTAATAAAATAAAAAGAGTGACTTTTAAGAATGTTATAGTAGCTAATCCTTCTCAGATATATAACCATTAAACTTGTATTTTATAGCCTTCAATGTACAAAATGCAGAAATATGGCTGTTTCAGTAAGCACAACCTTGAAGAGGCCTATGCTGAAAGAAATATGGAAACTATGTATTTGTCATTTACTTTCTTTTCTCTATCTTCATGCATCTCTGACCCTTTAACTTGAATATAGCAATTTCAGAGCTCAAGGAAACCTGGAGTCTGTATTTATATTGTTGACTAGAGGATTATTTCCTTTGCTGGAGCATGGTGGGTAATGACAGACTGTACGTAAGAAAGCGGAAACCTGTAGATTTTTATTATAATGTTTAGAGGAAGATAAGTTTACTTAAAACAACCTCTATTATAGCCCCTTTTTGGCTTGCCCTTGGTCTTCAAAGAATCTTACTGATTAAAATAGCATGCCAAATCTCTTTGGTTGCTTTAAAGTGATATAAGCCTAAAATACATCAATATAACAACTAGAATGGACCTTTAAATTTTTCCAAAGTTGAGGTGGTTAGTCTTTTTGCAGTCCCAAGCCCATTTGAGATCTGATGAAAGTTAGGCACATTCTCCCTAGCAAAAGGTACATTTGACTGTAGATCTAGTATTTGCTGGATTGGTGAGTATTTGGGACCCTCCAGGTGTCCCTCAATGTCCAGGATTGTCAGATTCATAACTTCTAATCCTGCCCAATGCTATTATTTCATAGATAATAAAAATGATTCAGTAAAATGGAGTGAAATGGGGCATATGTCCAAATTACCTCAAGAATGCACATACATATGCAATGATATACTTACCTTTTATAATGTGCTAAACCGAGCTCAAGTAATTCAATCTCTGCCTCAATTTTCACATGACTTTCTCCTATCTTCTCGGTTTGTTTCCTATGAAGGGGCATTTGTCATTGGATTTACATTGATGCCATCCTGAGATCCTTAATTACAGCAGCAAAGGCCATTTTTTTCCAGTTAAGGTCACCTACGGATGCTCTAGGATATGAACATATGTTTTTTGGGACACTTCTCAACTCACTACAGTTGTCATTTATTGATCATTTGTTAGGTACAGCACATTGGATACACCTTTTCTTTTAATTTTGCCAAAATTCTGGAGTTAGCTTTAGTGAGTGGTGAAGCTCATGCTTGCCCTGTATTATGACTGAACAAGCCTTAATAGGAAGAACCCAATTAATTACCCAAAGTAAAACAAAACAAGAAAAAGTGTTAAAGCTTTTGTGGACTTTATAATTTAATAAAATATAACACAAATAGATGAGATACGAAATAGAAAGTACATACAGTGAATAGAAATATATAATTGTTAAGAGAATTCAGAGAGGGAACTGACTGATCCAGCCACTTATCAATCTATGGTGTCTTAATATATGAATACCATGCAACCAGCTATAAATACTTAATATAACCTTCTGTCTTATTTCTTTAATGCTCACATATGCAAATATATACTATCTGGATTAATGTGCATTCAGTCCCTTCATATATTCAACATTTATATAGTACCAGAAAGTATGTTACAAACTCAGGGTATAAAGGTTTAAAAAAAAGGAAAGAAAGAAAAATGCTATCTCTATCCTCATGCAATATACATGCTAGCGTGAGACACAGACAACAATGAAAAGATTAGCAACTATATAAGACAATTGCTAGTTTTAGTGAATGCTGTGAAAGCAATGGAAAGCTCTGGTGGAGCATACTAGAAGGAGCCTAGTATAGGAGCCATGGGTAGGGAAGGTCTCTGTGAACAGGGGCATAGCAGCAGGGGTGTAGAAAGGGATTTACTTATGAGAAGAGCAAAGAGACTGGCAGACTGAGGGAAGGGCATATGCAAATAACCCAAGGCCAGAGAATACCTAGCATCTTCAAAGTATTGAAAACAATGTTTAGTGTGGGAGTGACACATACCATAAGATAGGCCTGGCCAGAGGATGCAAACACAACGTTTGTGAGGAATTTTCCAAGGTGTAATGGAAAAGCTCTACAAGGCTGAAGCAGGGAAATGACCCGAGTTACTTTGGGGAAGATTGTGTTTGATGCTCTATGAAATATGCTCTATGAAATATGAGTTAGAAGGTGGAAAGAGTGAAGGAAGAAGTATTGAAAGGGCTTTGAGAATTTACAATTATCTGTCAACATTCAAACTTCATTTAAATGATAGCCTGACTGATATATAGGAAGAGTACACTGTACATTTCTTTCGAAAAGCTTTTTAATATATTCAACAGTAGAAGTCTTAACTGTGGCTACTCTGGGAAGTGACATCAACAGGAGAAAATGGGGAACATATCGAGCAGTTAGCTTTGTATTATATTTCTGAACTGCGTGAAAAGTTCTGAGCTGGTGCTTCCACGGTTTTCTGAATCAGTATCCAATATGCACCTTTAAAATTCCCCAGCATACAAACTGACTCAAATACAGTACACATTTTTCCTCTACCAGTGGCATTTTCATGAAATTAGTGTTGAAGTCTTCATCATTTTACAAATCTGACAGTGAATCATCATATTGGAAAGAAATTTACCAAACAGTGAGTTCTAAAGATTCTACAGTTATTTTAGGGATGTAAGGCAATAGACAGAGTGTGTGACTTTTGACATCTGAGAGTTCGATACTTACTGTTTATTAGCTGTGTAACTTGGGTGCGTAACTTCCAGGATTTTCAGTCCCCTCATTTGTAGAATGTGGCCTATAATATCTGTGAGAAAGAACATATGAAGAAACATTTTTACTATGTATAAAATGTTGTTGTTGTTATTCTTAACATATAGTAATTTCCTTTGGTTTTAATCCCTCTTTCACCTGAAGTAGAAGTTCATATGTTCTTATACATATATCATAGAAAGCCCAACCAACACTGGTTAAAACCAGGAAATTTATTATCTTATTTAGCACAAAATCCAGAGATAGGAGATTGCAAAATCTAGGAATCTAGTCCTTCTTTGTACATTAACTGTGTAGGCTCAAGGGTGTGTTAAGGACCCAAGTTCTTCCTAATTTCTGAATCCTCATCCTGAGCTTGCTCCTCAAGTCAGATTCTGCTCAGCACAGATTGCTACAGCATGGAGCCTCTCACCCAACCATTCAGGCATAATGTGGTCTGGGGGCGCAATTTATCTCTTCTTCCCTGGCTCCTATTTAATAATGAGGAAACTTCATAGAATCACCCAGCAACATTTCAGTAGCATCTCATTGTCTACAACTGTGCCACATGACAAAATCTAAGCCAGTCACTAATAAGATAGGTTGTTATGATTGACTGAGAACAGTAGATATTTAGCTGCTGAGCTGGTTTTGGAATCTAGTGACTAGCCAGACAAATACAGGGAAAGATCTACATGGGCTACATGGAAATAGGCAGATGAAAAAGCTGCATCTGGATCAGAAGGATGCCCCCAGGCCCTTTTGCTGTCATTCTTTGGTTTTGATTTCAACACTGCTTTCCTCCATCAGAGAAGAGCCCTTTCCAACATCAGTTCACATGTAGAGTTTCAAAGATAACAGCCAACGGTTTTATATATCCGTTAAACAGTATGTAGTCACACCAATAAGTTAGGCCTATGTTAATATTGCAAAAAAGGACTATATTATTTGATTAAAAACAAGTCAAGTATTTCTAATATGAACAGAATTTTTATATAAAATTTGGAAAAATATACACACAAAAGCAAATTAAATGTCTTATTTTCATTATTTACATCTTAAATAATGTATGTATGTATGTGCATATGTGTATAATAGTAAGTTAGAATTATTTGTTTCATCATTATGGAAAAATCTTAAGGAAAAGATTAGCATTCTTACCATAAGACAATCCCACTTTTCCTGCATTTGCCTGTCCAAATAGAAATTAATTTATCACTAGTAAATATTGGTCATTATCTTTCTGGTCTGTGCTGCTGAGAAGCTTTGCTTTCACTAGCCAATTGTCTCAGGGATTTTACTTTTTCAACTTGAACACTTGATAGAAGTCTAGTAGTCTACACAGCAGAATGACTCCTGGTCCTCAGAATATCACCCAACTGGTAGAAGAGGGAAGTATTATCTTATTGTCTTGAATGTCTAAAATTGAGTTGTAATTTGTGTCTCAGGAAAACTCTCAGGCAATAAGTTTCCAATTCCATTGTTCATAATGAGTACAAACTCATTAAATTTTTATTTTAAATTATTCATTTATATACTATTTATATAATTTTAAATTTACATGTCTAGCTTACTTTAATTAAAATATTTCTAAAATTTACATTTATTGATATTATATTTTTTCTTCCTTTTGTGTATGAGAAAAATACTTCCATCTATGACTGCAGTAGAAACCAATATTCCCTCCAGGACTTGGAAGCTAAGGGTTAGTATAGAGTTATGACCCCTCATTAAACCTGCCTTGAACACTTCAGCATTTGTTAGACACATAATTCCATTTCTTTTCATAACACATTAAGAATGATGTTAGTATTTTGTAGTTAACTCAGTTACTTTCCACTTGTGAAATGGTAACAGGAATTCCTATTGCTATGAAAAGTCCTCCAACCATTATCTTTAATTGGAGTATAGACAAAACTTATATATGTTTTAAAATAAAATATTCCAATACATTTCTGCCTACACATTATGAAAGATTATTCTACATGGAGTTTTAGTCCATTTTCTGATATGACAACTCCAGTAGCAGTTTAATTATCAATTGGCTAACTAATAGCATTTATCAAATTTCAGATAGAAATGATCACTTGCTGTGATTTGGGGTTATGTAATGTTACTTTATATCCCCTTCCCTTTTAGACTTAAGCAATTAATATTTGAAAAATTAATTCTTCATAGTGAAAAATTCAGTGTATTAATTTGAAAACTAAAAATAGTATTTTGAAGCATTTACAGTGTTAAAAATTTCATACCTAGGGAGGTGGTCTAGGGGAGGGTACTGAGGATGGGGAGGGAGAATTAATGAAGGAAACACTTCCATTGACATTGTGTTCACATGTGAAATTACCAATGTCAATCTTAAATATTTCTGGGGGCATTACAGCAATCTATTGGAATAGACTGTGTGTGGAACATTTTTATAAACAGTTTGAAATCTTTAATGGAGAAATAATACACAATAGATAGGGTCTTAGAAAACACACATTGTTGTTTTATTTTAAAAGGTATTTAAGGAGTTAAGGACATCTACCCTTATATGGACCCTAGTAAGAAACTGAATTTTGTGAATTTCTCAGTTTTAATTCCAATTACCTTGTAAATGACTTTAGTATTCTTATATTATTTTTGAAAGACTAGGACAATAATGCAGTTTCAAAGTTGACATGCACAGAACTTTATGAAATTTTAAACTACTTAAAATTAATTTAACTCTTCTTAAAATCCTAATTCATCATCTAGGGAATATAATAACTATGCGACAATAAAGACATGGTTTTGACATGAGATTCAGAATATTAATAGGTACAAGAATTTTAAAAAATTTCTTGTCAACCATATTCACTGAACAAAAATTCACAGCATTTATTGCCTTATATTTATTTGGAATTGAGCTAAAAATTATAATAATGTATACCCTATCTTTAATGCTAAGAGAAGAGGTTTATATAAGTTGTCAATTATTGTTCAATGGCATAAATACTATGACAACAAGGATTAAGGAAACACAGAAAATAAATTTATCATATTCAAAAGTTAGACAAGGCCTCCTGGAAATGATTCATGAACTATGCTTGATTAAAGATTTATAATTAACTATACAAAGGCAAATTGGACAATGCATTTCAGACAAGTGGAAGATCATTCAGTTTGCCAATTGCAACCAATAAATGATCATAATCTAAATGGAGAAAGAGGCAGAGAAAGAGGAAGGGATACACTTGATTATAAGGAGAACATCAGGGTTTGAACAGAGACTGGAAATGACTAGAAGGGAAAATAAATTTTATAGAATCTATACGTTTTAATAAAGCATGGCTAAATTTTGTTCTTATATTAAGTTCTATAATATCAGCAGCTATTAATTTGATTTCTGTATGATTCTGATTAACTCAAATCATGGTACTGATTCCACAGTTTCTAGGACTCTCAACATCCAGACTTACAATACTCCACAGCTCTAATATGCCAGTATTTGAATAAGTTCACTTTTGTTATGTCTACATTTAATCAAATTTAGCCATAGATATTTCTATTCCAAGATCATCTGATTTTTATTATAGTGATTCCTTGATTTCTAGGTTTTCTCTTAAGAAAGGGAGTTTGTTTTGAAATACGTGTGAAAGAAAATAAGTATTTTCTACTTCCATTAAATAAGTAGTCTTTGTTTTATGAATTAACATCTATATTTACAGCATTTTTCTATATTGGATGGTGTCTTTTAATAGACTGAACTATAGATTCCATTTTTTAGTAACCACAACAGTCAAACAAGACCATTGGCATAGCAATGTTAACACAACATAGCCATTAAACCACATTAAATGTCAGAAACCTAGGAAAACTTCTTGGTAGTAGATAAAACAATTTTATCATTTCATGCAGTGTTTTCTTATGAGAAATCTACACAAAGTATATGAAATTGAAACAGAAAAAGTATTGGCAGATTATCTACTCATTTTAATTTTAGATTAAATTGAGATAGATGTTAAAGGTGTTAAAGCAAGAATAGAAGACAATTGTCACTGAGTGAGAAATGTAGATGATACTGTTATTATTATTATAATTATAAAAATGTCATAAGGAATATAACAATTCGGAGGATTGGAAATGATGTAATATTTTATCATTCTTTTATATGTCTTATAAGTATAAATCTTTTAAAAGTTTTAATGTAACATACCATATGAAAATAGTAAAAAATATCTTTATATAGAATTTTATCTCAACTTTGACATTACCCATTTTCATTTTTAAATAAAGTAAGTTAAAATATATTGGTTCTGAGGAGCCATGTATAATCTAAATAACTTCCAGAATTTGAAAAATATCTAAATATTACCTCAGTATTGGCATGTGTAATAAAAAGGATATCACCTCACAATTTCTACCTTTCCAGGATTTTGTGAAACACCATTGTGTAAATCCAGCTATGATAGTGGTAGATTTCTCATAAGAAAACACTGCCAAATACTAGGATTATAAGTGTGCACCACCATACCCAGCTTGCTCTATAGCTTTCTTTGTTTTAAAAGTCTGAATAGTTTTGGGAACAAACTTGAGATGTCCTTCAGACAGAACTAGCCCTGAGTGATAAAAATTATGCATTAAGACTTTTCAATGCAAATCCTTGAGGATTTGGTTTGCATTTATCTTTGGCAAAAAACTGGGAGAAGTCAAGGTTAATATTTGAAAATCAAGCTGCAGTCTTAGCATTTACATATAAAAATATTTAACACTGATCAGAGGAAGGAGAGCTTGTAGCTCTAAAACACACAATTACAGTCCATTTTAAAAGCCTTTCTGAAAACTTTAAATGCTTTTAAAAAATGGCTTCAAATAACCAGTAATAAACTGGTTAGATCTCTTAAAATTATTTTATTCTCTAAAATACTAAAGGATCAAAATATTTTTGATAAAAATAAGAACCCAAGAAGAGTGTAATATCTGATATATAATATATAATAAAGTAGCTACCTTTATTATCACCAAAAATCTAAAAGGATATTCTGAATCATCTACATGTACACATTTCTCTATTTGTGATTAACTAATTACCTTAAAGATATGAAGTAAGGAGGCTGACACAATAGATTATAAGCAATTTAAAACTCCCTAATTTTGAAGATTATTTTAATTGCAAAAAACAAAATTACAAGTGCATGCTAATCATTTATACTTTAATAAAAATTTCTTGGTTCTTTTGTTATTTTTATAACTGACCAAACAATTTGAGAGGCATAGAAACACATTAGACTTTTTCCCCTTCACTCTCAGAATGATGAATTCTGCCAAACAATATCAATATCAATTTTTCCTATGGCAATTTTTAAACATTATCAATTTTTAAACATTATTAAAATTTAAAAATTAAATATTTTCATATGTGTATATAGAGCAATACATATAGAATGAATTTCAATTGTATTAAATATGATAGTCAATTGTATTGTATTATATTAAATATGATAGTCTATGAATGTATATATTTGTATATATTTAACTAATGTGAGAATATTTCAAAAAAGATGGCTGAAACATTCTCAATATAAGTGTCCACAGAGACCTATTCTAAGCACTCCCTATAATTTTTAAAACAATTCCAACAATAGCTAACATTTATTGAGTACATATTATGTAGTCTTGGTGTACCCTTCATAATTAAAAAAAAATTTTTTAAACCCAGGGGTATTCTACATCTGAGTTATACCTCCAGACCTTGATATTTTAGAAACAGGGTCTTACTAGATTGCTGGGTGTCTCACTAATTTTGCTGAGGCTGGTCTGGAACCTACAATCCTCCTGTCTCAGCCTTCCAAGTAATGAGATTACAGGCATGTGACCCTTCATAATTCTTACAATATTACCAGTATTTCCTTACAAATGAGATTGTTGACAAGTTAACTTGCCTAGTATTGAATAGCTGTAAAGTTCTGGATCAGAAGAGAAGAGTCCAATTTGAGTTCAAAATTACTGTACCAATATTTTTCTTAATCTGTTAGTGTATTTCTTGGATGGAGAATTAACACTGTAATAGCAAATTTTTAGATATATAATATACTAGAAAACCCAAATAGCATAGGAAATTATTTTGATGGAATGGGAAAAAGAGTAGTTCTGCAAAACATATTAAAATTTAGAAAAGTTAAGTATGTTGGAGCAAATATCCCATCAACCCATCAACATAGATTGGGGTGGCCATTAAGATATAATGACATGAGATTGTCTTGGACCCCAAATTGAAATAAAATTAGTATTTCACTGCTCTTGGAGGAGGAAAAAGACAATATCATATTAAGTCATATTAGAACTTGTAAAAGGTGATGGGCCCAAGAGTTAATGAGCATGAAATCCTCTGAAATAGCAGTCCACATAAGAAACAGAATTTGAAAATCATGAGACAGTCCAAAGAAGTGTCAATCATTGATTATCAGCTTGCAAATACAATATATGACAAAGATATGCCCTTTCAGAAATGTGATTTTATGATTTTTCCCCATAACATAATTTTTAACTCATTACAAAATAGTTTTGTCCAAAATTATGATTAATTTTAAAACATGATTTTATTTCCCAAATATATTCTAAAAGGCTATATAAAGCAGGTTATTTTTAGAGAATGTGGGTTCACTGACCCCTGAGAGATAATATTTTAATCCCATATTTTATTACATTTTCCATATTGGCTTCTATATAGAGTTATAGGAAGATTGACAGCTCACATTTGGCACTGTCTTCATACATGATAGATAGGATTGGTTGAAAAAGTGAAGAGAGAAATGGTTGGACTGTTGCCAAATTAAATTTAAAATGTATTAACTGTTTTTTCTTTTTTTGGTGAGTTGAATATTGGGCACCGTTTGAGGTAGATATCAAATAGTGGTTGATTAACAGCTATGACTCCAATATTCAAGGGGGAGAATAATGTGAAAACGTTGTGTTTAGCTGAGAGAAAGGAAGGTGATTGGGGATGTGAGAATCATTTCAGATGGCTATGTATTTATTAATTGTTATGACAAGTATTTAGGAAAAATTAAAAAGAGAACTAACTGAAGTCATTAAGAAGCAGATAGAATAAAGGAAGGAACATATATATTAGAATAAAGGAAGGATCCTATAAATTAGAATGAAGGATGGAACACATATATTAGAATAAAGGAAGGAACATATATGTTAGAATAAAGGAAGGAACATATATATTAGAATAAAGGAAGGAACATATGTTAGAATAAAGGAAGGAACATATATGTTAGAATAAAGGAAGGATCCTATAAATTATAATGAAGGATGGAACACATATATTAGAATAAAGGATGGAACATATATATTAGAATAAAGGAAGGAACATATATATTAGAATAAAGGATGGAACCTATATATTAGGATTGAAGGCACAGAGCAGTGGTTGTTGACTTTGGCATGCATCAAAACATTGGTAAAACCCAAAGTGCTAGGCTCCACTCATGGGTTTCTTTAAGTAGACCTAAGATCATACTCCAAATTTATATTTCTAATAAATTCCAAGAGCTGGGCGTGGTGGCGCATGCTTGTAATTCCAGTACTTTGGGAGGCAGAGACCAGAGGATCCGAGTTCGCGGCCAGCCTCAGCTTTCTCTCTCTCTCTCTCTCTCTCTCTCTCTCTCTCTC
>PVJS01010415.1:0-48036 GCA_004027185.1 Glis glis | reverse complement strand
CAGATGCGCTTTCCTCGGAATGAGTCGCACACACTCTACGCGGCTTCTCCCTCTTTATCTAAGTCCGCACCTATCAGAATCCTGCTGCCTACATTCAGGGCAGGGCTTTCTCTTTAATCTGCTGTTACACACCCAAAATCACATAATCTTGGGTGTGTCATGATCAGGTCAAGTTGACAACTTAGATTAACTATCACAATATCTTTTATCACATTTATCCCTGTATAGTTCCTTTTTCTGCTACTATTGAAATGGTATTATTTTTTAATGAGTACAGTTTTAAAGAAGAGATATCTATTTTGTTTTGCCATGAGAGTTATTCAATAGCATATAAACTGGTCTATTGGGTTTTATAATCCTGGACCTTGATATAACTATATTCCTGGAGTTGCAAGTGAGAGAAACCCATGCTCAATTAGACTAAAGAAAAACTATATCTCACTGACTCGTAGAAAGAGCTGTAGAACAGGGCTTAGTGTTCAGGAATTGATGGCATTTATATTCACTTTCCCCTAGGACCCCAGATTTTCCCCAAGGCATCAACTTCATTTCCTTATGATCTTCCATGTGCAGGCTATGACCCCGTGCAGCTCCAGGGCCACGTCCTCATGCTTTGTGGATAGATTGGAAACCAGCTTCTTCTTAGCTAGCCCCTTTAGAAGAATCCTGGGAAATGCTCTGGTTGGCCACAGTCACAAATGTAACCCTGTGGGCAATGCTGTGGCCAATGCCCATAGTACAATGTGGGCTTGATGAAGATTATATTCTGCCTTCGTGGTCAAAGTATTAATTTGTCTTGATAGAGACCCTAGGTGGTGAGGGGAATTGGAATGGAGATTCTAGACAAGGATAGCAGCCATCGCAATCAGCAACAAACTCTCCCCAGATCTAAGTACGCCAAGAATTCAATAGGGAAATCCCGCGATGTGTATTATTTTCTCTTGGAAGTGGAGCCGTGCGCTAATGATGTTCACTTTGGCATTCTCATTGTGTCTGTGTGCATCCTTTCTCCTCTCATGGACCGAGGGCCTGTTTGAAGAGCCCTTCTTCATTTCTATCTGTCTTCTTGCCTCTATTCAATGGGTGCACATTTCATTTTACACCATCGGCCTCTCAGTTCAGTATATCCAAACACGAATTTAGAAGGGTCACATCCAAAAGGGAATAAACATGAGTCATAGACTGAAGACAGACATTCAAAGAGAGAGACCTGGCCACAGAGTTGACTTTTGGTTTATTCTGATTGCCAATCCCAAGAGTGTTATCCTTCTTCTCTTAGCCTCAGGATTCCTTTCTGCCATTTGGGAATAATACACAGACACACACACACACACACACACACACACACACACACTGCAGTTTATTTCTCAAGAGGTTTCTACGTTATTAGGCTTCAAGTTTAAAACAGAACTGCATTCTGGTGATAGCATTAGATGTCGCCTTCCTCTCCTCTCTCTCCCTGACCCTCCCCCAGTGGTCATCTTGTTCACTTTAGGGTGGAAAGAGCTCTAGAATGGATCCAGGAGTTGTTTTCTGACAAGTGGAGCCTTTCAGCCTTGCGTGAGCATGGAAGGGCTAGAGTGAGGGAGTTTTGCTTTTATTCCTTGTGGAAATAACTATTTCTACACTTATATAAGGGATTTATGTGGGAATTCTGTGTGTCCTTGGCTAAAGAATCCTTTGAATGGTGATTATGGTGAAAAAACCCACATTTTTAGAAAGAAAGGAACATGTATCTTTTATTCTATAATATTTATCCATGTTTTATTTCTCTAATATCCTCCCAGGTCCTAACAGTGGCAATGATGAAGGAGAAGCAAAAAGAAAAGTCATACAACAAGTCGTCATCATTGCTACACGCTAAACTTACCTCAGGTGCACCAAGTCTATTGTCAGGACTTTGCTTTATAAAGGCTTTAGCCCTCATAACAAACACATGAAGGGGTGTTATCTTTTTTTTGTTTTGTTTTGATTTTGGTGCTGGAGATTGAACCCAGGGGAATTCTACCTCCAAGCTACACCCCTAACCCTTTTTATTTTTGTTTTTAAACATGGTTTTGCTAGATTTCTGAGAGTCTTGCTACATTGCTGAGGCTGGTCTCAAACCTGCGATCTTCCTGTCTCAGCCTCCCAAGTACTAGGATTACAGGCATGTGCCGCCATGCCCAACTAGCGGCATTATCTTCATTTTCCAGATGAGGAAAACCAAACTAGAGAGATTAAGTGACTTGTCATGGTTACATAGCGAGGTGCTGCTGTTTGAACCTGCATCGGGCTCTTTCCAAAGCCTCTTCACCATGAGGACTTCCTGCCTTTCACGGGTCCCAGGGAAGAAAGGGCCTTCAGAGGCCATGTCCTCTTCCCTGGTTCCCACCAACCTCTGATCATGGAGAAATGAGCGAACACTTAAATCAAGTAGTTTTCTTTCAGTTAAATAAGTTAGTTCCTATGCTGAGAGAAGTGAAGTAAAAAATCCCTGGTTAATATGTGAAAAATAAGGATTTGCTGGGCGTGGTGGCGCACACCTGTAATCCCAGTACTTGGGAGGCTGAGGCAGGATGATTGCAGGTTTGAGGCCAGCCTCAGCAACAAGGCAAGACTCTCAGCAATCTAAGGAGACCCTATTTCAAAGCAAAAAAAACAAAACAGGGCTGGGGATGTACTGAGGGTATAGCTTGGAGGTAAAATGCCCCTGAATTTAATTCCCAGTATCACAAGAAGAAAAAAAAAAGAAAGAGAGAAAGAAAAAAGGAAAGAGTGGATTCCCGGGTTTCACTCTGAAAGTTGGGCATGGGGATCATAAAGGCATCTGGGAACCTACTCACATCTCAGTGCTCCCAACACAGATGCCCTGTGGATCGTGCATTGAGAGCAGCTGCAGTAGCCTGTTATGTGGTCATGGTTCGGAATGCATTCTCTGTGGGACCCAATTTATGTTAGTTTTGCCGTAAAATACTGTGTGTGTGTGTGTATATATATATAAGGGATGAACGAGAAAACCATGGAGAGAACACGAGGTTATCAGGAGAGAGGGATGTGTTGCTGGAAGCACAGAAGAATCGGCCATGTAATTCCTCTTCACCCCAGGGCTGTCGCCCACATGCAGCCTGGGTACGCTTAGCTTCTTGCTTCAAAGACTCTCCAAGGCACTGCCTTAGACCGGTCATTTCTGGACCATAGACTGCAGTTCAGCTTTAGCCAGTCTCTCATCATATTTCTTTTGACCACTGGGGAAATGAAATAATGGAGCCACACAAAGCTATTACCACTGGAGCAAGAAGAAAAAAGAAAAAGAAAGCAAAAAATCACACACACACACACACACACACACACACACACACACACACACAAAACCAGCAGAAAATGCTGTTTCTAAAGGGGCATCAGGAGGAATGTCCTCTAATCCAAAGCACAGAAAGTCTTCGTTCATCTTCGTCTCTCCTGCAGATACCACACACGGCTACCTGCCCACCTTTCTTTCATGCTTCATAGAAAACCAGTGATCATTTCACAAGCGTGAAAGAAATAAAACCGGTCTGTGTTAAAGTCCTGGTCTAGAATGGATGCTCCAGGAAGATGGAAAATTGGTTTGTTTGTATTAGCATATTTTCGGTGTCCACGATGGTGCCTGATACATGGTAGGTACTCAATACACCATTGACTGGTGGAATAAACGTGTGAATGAAATATGCTGGCTTTTGTCACACTTTGAATAAAATGCAAATTTCTCCACATGGCTCATGTTTTAGTCAGCTTTCCTGCCGCGGTGACCAAAATACTGGACAAGAAGAACTTAGAGGAGGAAAGGTTTATTGGAGGTGATGGTGTCAGATGTTTCAGTCCCAATGGCTAGTTCCAAGGCATAAAGTGTTGTAGCGGTGACAAGGATGCATGGAGGGATGTGGCTGTCGCATCATGGCAGTGGAAAGCAGACAGAGCGAGAGGAGGGGGCCCGTGGACATATATAGTCTCCTCCGGCCGCCCCACCTCTGAACCTGGCTGCATTGAGATGTGCTTTCAACCCGTGAGCTTTTGAGGGACATTTTAAACACAAACCATAACAGCTCAGAAAGCCCTTTCCTACCCTTCCACTTCATCATCAGCGCTTTCTCCCTTGCTGGCCACAGTCTAGAAAGTTCTTTGAGTTCATCAGTAGTCTTTGTGCCTTAGGCATCCCCACTGCTCTTCCATCTGTGTGGAGTTCTCAGCTCATCATGCTAACCTCCGGGGCACCTTGTCACCTCTCAGGTCTCACTTGGTCCTCAGATAGGCCTTCCTCGTCCCCTCTCCCCCATCTAAGTTGGGTTCTCCTGAATTCCTCATACCACTCTTTTCTTCCCCCTTTTTGGCTTTGAACACCACTTGCATTTATTTCCATATTTATTTGACCCTTTGCTAGGTCATTGTCTCTCCCACTGGACAGTAGGCTCCAGGAGGGCAAGGACTTGTCTGTTTAATTCTCTTCTGTAGACCGAGGGCCTTGCAGAGAACAGGCTGGGCACAGCAAAGATCCTGCATAAATATTTGTTGAGCATACAGACACATTTTTTGCTGCAGGACATTTTCAACTAAATAATTTACGTCCGGGATAGGAATCCTGGGTATCCTGCATTCACGAAAATGCAGCCAAACACTGGCTAACCCAGATTTGCTAAAAGGGAAAGGGCGAGCCTGTCATTGCGTGAGGATGTCAGAAATGATGGAGTTGGTGCAGACGGGACAACTGACCTGTCTTGCTGGTAATTAGTAGCCTGAGGCTAAGTTAGTAGCAAGAGTGGGCGGGAGACAATACTTAACCACCCAATTAAAAGGCAGTGGGAGCTTAAATTTAGAAGCTGTCTGTGGCCATGCCATAGAAACCACACTGAGGGGGACAGTTGGCCACACAGCTCCAGCTCCGAGGGCCATTCTTGCATGTCAGAAAGATAATTAAAGACACTGTGACTCCGCACATTTCCAAATTACATCCAGTGGCCCCATTGTCCTGAGCAGAGGAGACCACAATGAGTTAAGGTCTGGGCGACTGTGTAGGTGATTCCAGGTCAGAAAGTATTTAAACGCCTCCTGTTTGAAAGGGTGGAAGCGTTTTTATTGATGTCAGCAAGTGAGAGGTGTGGGTACATGGCGAGCTGGGTATTCGGGGATCTGAGCTCATGTACACACACTCACCTGATAAAAGACTGCACGACCTTGGGCAAGACGCTCAGCCTCATTGTGGGATCACATTTATATTGAAGAGGTTAGAACTCTTGATTGGAAATGGCAAAGGATTTGACAAGAGGGTTTTTTTAGGCAAAAAAAAAAAAATGTTCTACCTGGCTCACATACCTGAGCAGTGATGACGGTAGAAGGTGCCTCTGACCACAGGACATGGGGATATAAACAATTCATCTCAGCAGGATGGCTCTTTCCTGTCCCTTGGCACTCTCTGCTCACACCAGTTTCCCCTGGTGACAAGATGGTTGTGTAAATCGTAGCCTAGATCTTTTCATTAAATCTTTTTGCCACGGGTCTTGTGCACATCCTGAAATTCACTGTAATTGAGCCAACCGGTCACTGGGGCTGGGGGTGCGCTCACGTCAGGGGAAAGTCCTTTTCCTCTCCCCAGGAGATACCATGGTCACTTGGCTTTGGTGTGGGTTGTTCTCCTAGCTCTGACAGCCTGTCTCAGGAGGTCAGCTGCTTCCCTGGCATACCTGAAACTCCCTCACCAAGGTTCAGTGGTCTTGGACCTGGGAAGGGGGCCAGCAGGTAGTCAGGATGCATCCAGATAGGGCTCAGTACATTGCTTTACTCTCAGAATTCACAAGTTCCAACAGCGAATATTTTCACTGATTTTCTACCACATCATATATGATAGATGAAACTCACAGGCCAGTGTGGGTGGAAGAGTTCAGAGAGTTGGGATGAACTGGGTTCAAATCGTGGCTCCCCCACTTCATTGATGTAGAACTCCAGAGAAATTATACCTCTATCCACTCTCTTTTCCTATCTAGGAAAAGAAAATAATATCTATTTTTGTTTTTATAAGCATTAAGTTACATCGCTTGGAAAGGTTACCTCCACACATAGCAAACACATACAATAAATGATTTTTTAAAATTAATTTTGCATGTATAAATAAGCCTATGCCTTTCTGTTCTATTTAAGAAAACCCATAAGAATGCAAAATTATGGGAACAACCCTGAATGTTCTCTTTTTAACAAATGTTTGTCTCTTGGTATCAGTTACTGTTTTCTGGTGACACAGCCCTGATTGTTGTAGCACCTTTATTTACTATTAGTCCTGTAGTCTCATATCTTATCCACTGGATTGTGGAGCAAGTTCCTACTGAGGACTAAGACCATGCTTTTCCATCAAGGTCAAGACATTTCCTCAAGGTCAAGATACTTCATCAGTGTCTGGCATTGATGAATGAATTCATGATTAAACTCCAGGTATTAAAACTTCCCTTAGGACATGGCCCACATAATATATGTCTTAGTTATCCTCAGGCACTCCGACCCAAGGGAAGAGTTATTATCTCTTTGAACAATGTAGGTAGTTAATAAATAATTGCTGTGTAATTTATATCTTTATTATAGCATTTCTATCAATATCTATTTCATCCTATTAACATTTCTGGGAGTTTATGTACATACACAGGATAGATATAGCACCTCTCTTTGTCACATTAGTTATTAAAAGACACATTCAGAACCCTGACTTGTGCATACTTGACAGTCAGGAGAGGAAATGGGTGGGGTCTAGGATTTGTCCACTCCTTTAGCCACTCTCTGCTCCTTCCCTTTGTCTTACTCCAATAACATGTTGTATAATAATATAGAAGAAAGGTACTTTGCAATTATAATAATGGCTTATATTATTTAATCTCTTTCGTATAGATTATATTATTCTTCAAGGTTTCTTGGCAAGTTTTTTCTTGACATGTGAGAGATGTTTTTTCTTTGAGGAGTTTACTGTTTGATTAGATTGTGTTATTCACCATCTAGCAAGGAACGGTGTCATTATAGCACCTATCTCATTGTCTAAGTAAGTCATGGAGTAATTGTGGTGAGAGTTAAAGACATTTATAAGTAACTCCGATGGACATTCCACTTCTGTCCTAAAAGCCTGACAATCTCCTGTTCATTTCTAGGGTACTTAGATTCCAGGATGTATTTATGGAATCTTCTTTTCCTCTCCCCTCCTCAAAGTGAGATGTAGCCTCTGTCTTGACTCATAATATGTTCTTGCAGCACATTTTATATAATAAAAATGCATGATGTTTGTAATCAGAAAAGTCCCTTTGAGGAAACATTATCCATGTTTGCTGACACTTGAATGGCGTGGGGGCGTGTGCTGTTTCTGCCTGTCCAGTTTCTTATTCTTAGCACCTCACAGTTCTGCTGAGGTTGCTCATATTATCCCTGGCCCTGGCCCTGGGTAGGGATGGGCAGTGGGCAGGCAATGCCCAACATTGATCACTCGGTTGATGTCTCTCTCCTGGGGACGGGAATCTTGCAGCAACCTGGTGGCCAGTGCCCTTCAACTCCTGGTCTATCAGTTCTTCTTTCAAGTCTGTGAGTTATCCCAGGTCCCCAAGTTAAATTTTGCTTTCTCACTTAAGTTAAGGTAGTGTTAGTTTCTATTGATGGCATGCAAAAAACTCCAATGCACACAAATGGTACTGAAATCTACACCAAAATATAAATGGCTATTCATCCTTCCCTATCTCTCTAGAAGTATCTATTTCATTTTTACTTTTTTATTAATGTATTCTAATTGACACAGTAATTGTACCCATATAGCATTTCAATATAAGTATCAATGTATAATTATAAAATTAAGATAATTGGCATATCTATCACCTCAGACATTTATCATTTATTTGTGTTGGGAACATTCAAAATCCCTTCTATTAGGTGTTTTAAATTATCTTAATTGCTGTCCACCGTGTTCATCCTACTGTGCTACAAAACATTAGAAGTCATTACCTCTATCCAGCTGCACCTTTGTACCTAGTAACCATCCTCTCTCCATCCCTCCCTCTCCCCCACCCTTCTCAGATTTTGGTAACCACTATTGTATTCTCTACCTCTTTGAGGTCAACCTTGGCGTCCACCTCTAGGTGAAAATATGTATTTATCTTTCTGTATCTGACTTATTTCACTTAATATGATGTTCTCTAGTTCCATCCATGATGCTGCACATGACAAGATTTCTTTCATTTTTATAATGAAAATAATAAACAATATTCCATTGTGTATATATCCCCTAATCGCTTCCATCTGTCCATTGATGGGTACCTAGGTTTATTCCATATCTTAGCCATTGTGAATAGTGCTGCAATAAACGTGAGTGCAGACATCTTTTTGACACACTAATTTCATTTCCTTGGATCCAGGATGGGAGTGCCGGGCCCTATCATGGTTCTGTTTCTGGTTATTTGAGGAACTCTCATACTCTGAAGGCTTCCATAAAGGTCATACTCATTAATTTACATTCCCACCAACAGTATTTGTGAATTCCCTTTCTCCAGAGGCATCTATTTTGAACCCAATACATTTCTAAATGGAAATGTTTTCAGTGGTGAGAGGCGCCATTTCCGATTGGAGTAGTAGTGATTGTGGACCTTCCTCTTCGGTTCTAATTTTCAGCTGTTCCATCTGGACTGGTTCTGGGAGGAAGACGACTTATGTCCGGGAGCTGATGAGTGGGTGTCAGAGATGACCCACCTCTGTGCTCTGATTTCTGTGTTCTGAGACCGTGTCTCTGGCAACAAGACGGCTGAGGCTGTGTCTCTTGACTTTTATTCTTTAACTGAAAAAGAAAGTAACTCTTTTTATTTTTTCTCCTGTGCTGATGAGGACTCAGGTTGGCTTAGAGACAGCAGTATGGTCCATGTGATGTGCGGAAGTTCCTGCAGCCAAAGCTGTTGACAGGAACAGGTTCAGGTAACAAGATTCGGGTCTGGGAGAGAAAATGTGTTTCCAACATATACCATTTGTGGGCAGAAGTCCTAAATGGAGCCTTGGCCTGCAGATTTCTTGGCTGGGGTTTCCCACCATCCCCCATAGCCTCCCTGAACAGGATTAAAGATCCCTGTACCTCTTCCTAAGCTGCACTTTGAGTTTAGCAACTTTTAATGGAATATATGGGCAGGGACACCAGTTACAGCAGATTTCTGGCTGTGCTGACGTGCCAGCCTGTCATATTTTCACAGACACACAAATGAAAAGTTTATTTATTTCCTCAATTTCCTGTAAATGAAATTAACAACAGGCAATTTGGGGACCTGGAGCACCACAGATGCCAACAGAGGCAGCTCCAGCTTTCAGACTTTGTGCTTATTTGAGTGTCTGAGTAAGGGGACTACAGAGGAACGTGGAGGCTGATTCTCTGTCATCATTGTCATTGTTACTGTAATTGCTGCTAATCAAAGACAGAGAAGTTTCAAATGAAAAGAAAATTTAAAATGTGAAGATCCCCTGAAGTATCCTTCTTCTCTGTCATCCCTTCTTCAAGGAACAGAGTTGGAAATCCATGCTCACTTCTGAATAAACCTAAGTTGCATTTTTAAGATTCATTCCCAACAAACTGTAGATGGAAACACCATTTCTTTTGGCATGGATGGCTTTCAGGTCTTCTCTTCCTGTTGAGTAAACTGTTTCAGTGAGTAGGCTTCCAGCGTCTCTAGTAATAGGATACATATGTTGGGGGTGGTTTTAATGCTATAGGGTATTTAGAACAGATCCAGGCGAATGGAATCTATTGCATGAGATCTATTCCATTCCAATATCATGTGTCTTTGAGGATAGTCCTAGAACATTAAAAAATTATTTTCATTGTTAGAAAGTGGTTTGAGACTCCTCTTTGGGAAGGAGCTCATTAGAGCTGTCAAAAAGCTGGACTCAGGGTGGGACCTGGCTCGGAACCTTAATTTATTTTACCCTGGACAAGTGACTCTTGCTCTCTGGTGTTGATTTTTTTTTCTAAAAAAATGCAGACTCAGTAATCTCCAAAATGCCTTCTAACTTGAGAATTGTTTTGAGTCTATAAATTGTTTTCGGGGTCAGTTTACAGACACAAAGAAAAGATGGAATCATAACTTCAGACCAGGGATATGGATACTTTACAGCATGGGTCTGCTTTGGACTCACTTGAGGTGCTGATAGAAAAGGAAGATTCCAGGGCCTCCCCTTGGAGAATTTAATTTGTCAGGTCAGGGGTCAAAATATTCATTTAAATAGACTCTTTGGGGGCATATGGGATATGTGTGTGTGCTTTAAATGAGGGGACACATAGTGAAATGAGAACCTTCATCAGGGGAAACAGTTTAAAAGATAAAAGAAACCTCCCATTTACATAATTTTTTTTTCTTGGATAAACTCAACCACCTGACCTTAGGAAAACACGTGGCCACCAACCTGAGCAGATGTGCCTTGATTTGTGTAGGATCAGAGGAGACAGAGGAATTGCTGGCACAATGAAGACTAGAAATGTCAACTGATCTAGAAGAGTCCTGGGCCCTTAAAGAGGACCAGATTAGAATTTGGAAATCTAAAGTTTTGTCCCTAGCACTGCTGTTTACTTACTGTGGCCTTGGACAAGTCAAATCAGCTCTCTGAAGCCCTCTTATTTACTAACGGGGTGGCTCTGTGATCCCCAGACATCCCCCCAGGAAGGAACAGTTTCCCTCCCAGCTTCCAGAGGAGGATGGCCCTCAGCGTGGAGCTCTCAGCTGAAGGAATCTGCCTTCCCCAGGGCCTGCCTCCTTTCTGGGCCACTTGAAATAAAACTGGTCATTGCGGGTGAGAAAGGCCCAGCCTCCTCGCTGTAGCCACTGAGAGTTCTGAAGAGCTCTGCGTGGGACTAACGGAGGCCTTTGTGGTGCTGGTCACAGCTCAGCTTTCCCTCTCCTGTCCACATGGGATTTTGTGCTGATTACAAAATCACTCCCTCACCTGCAAATCTTTCTTAACCTTATTTTTTCCTATGGTATCAGATGGAGAAACATCTGTAAAAACTTAAATTGAGCAACAAATGTGCTACTTATGTTAACTTTGAAATAATTATGTTTGCAGAATTGAGAACTTTGGACATAATGGGTTAAGAAATTCAATCAGGGCCAGTAATACCTGTTGAATATTTCTTATCCAAAATGTTTGAGACCAGAAATGTTTCATATGCTAGAGGTTTTATTTTTGCTTTTGTTTTTGTTTTTAGAATATTTGCAAATACATAGGGAGATATTTTAGGGTTGGGACTCAAGTCTAAATTAGAAGTTCATTTATGTTTTATATAAACCTTATACATGTAACCTGCAGGTAATTTTGTGCAGTATTTTCAGTGTGCCTGTGTTTGACTAGGACCTGTGGCATTGTGTGGACATTCACAAAATTTCAGATGTTAGATTTCAGGTCTTTGAATTGAGGATATGTAACAGCCACTATTTATTGCCTAATTACTGTAGGTCAGGCAGAATACCAAGTCTTGTACAAACATTATCCTGTTTTCTCCTTGAGACTGTCCTATCAGGAATTCTCACCTCCTTTGAGAACAGTTTTGTGCCCTTAAAAGAACACACTGTACGGAAGCCTGCTTTGACTATTACAAGATAGCGTTACTGCTATTTATACATTTTGACTGAGCAGACTCTTTTAAAGCTCTCCAGCAGTCCTCTCCAAGGGAAAGCTTTCTCCCTGGCTCTCAGCGGGGGAGAATGGCAGCTCTCCTCTCTGTCCTCTGTCACCTGCTCCATACAGCCAACTCAAAGGGACTCCAGAGGCCTCCTGGGCCCTAGCCTGTGGCTCTTTGCAAATGCTCTGTGCATTGTAGCTTCCCTGTCTATTCTCTTACAAATGTGCTTTGCATGGAGTTCTGGCAGCTGTTTTTAAAATCTAGAAAATACCTTTGCATAGGAACAAAGGCAGCACTGGCCTTCTGTCTCTGGATCCTCTGCCTTCAGTGTTCCACATCGCTGCCCATTTATTCGCCCGCCTCAGCATGCTTTTCTGGTATGTAACAGTGACAAGAACGCATGGCTGGCACAAGGAGTGGCTGAAGGGCTGGCCAGCACAGAGGTCCTGCTTGGAACAGGCTGTGCCCCAGCCTCTGTCCCAGATCGTGGCCATGGGAATTTAGATTCTGGTTGGGATTCATGGATTGGGCTGCAGTAGATTCCTCAAGCAGCTTGGCCTTCATGCCCTAGTTCCCTCAGTGCATCCAGGGGTGGCAAGAAGTCCCCCTTTCTGAGAGCCTACAGCTGAAATTCATTATATTTTGAAGAACTGTACTGACGCTACAGAGCAAGAGAACCACCAAATTAAGCTAAACATACTGTTTGTTTTGCAGTACTGGAGATTGAACCCAGGGCTTTTAACACATGCTAGGCAAGTGTTCTATCACTGAGCCATATACCCAGTTTCCTCCTTCCTTCCTTCCTTCTTTCCTTCCTTCCTTCCTTCCTTCCTTCCTTCCTTCCTTCCCTCCCTCCCTCCCTCCCTCCCTCCCTCCCTCCCTCCTTCCCTCCCTTCCTTTCTTTTTTCCTTCCCTGGATATTGAACCTAGAAGCATTCTACCTCTGAGCTGTACCCTCAGCCCTTTTTTAAATTTTATATCTTGAAACAGGGTCTCAGGGACTTGCTAAGTTGCCCCGGTTGGCTTTGAAATTGTAATCTTCCTGCCTCAGCCTCCTGAGTAGCTGAGATTATGGGTATGTTCCACTGTGCCTGGCTTAAACATACTTCTCAACTGAAAACATCTAAGTTGTGTTTGACTTAAACCCACATAAAGGTTTTCTGCCATCTTCCACCAAATTCTGTCACAGTCACCGTAAGAAAATACAGCTCTTGGTTAAAAATGATTTTTTAAATCCCCTTTCGAGTCACCACTGGCAGGCTCGCTGCCAAGAACTGTGTTTATTTTTTGAGAATCAATTGCACTCTCAACAAAGGACTCGTTCCTTTCAGTCAATATTCCCTTCATTGCATACAGATAATGTTTACTAGAGCGACTTCAGGGACGAGAGTCAGTTTCATTCATGGGGTTACCCACAGCCAACCCAAATAGCATCTCCCTGAGAGGTTGGAATAGCATCTCCCTGAGAGGTAAGAGATTTCATCTTTATGGTGTTGGCACACAGATGTATGGGAGGCCTGGGATTTTCTGTAGCCGTAAAATCAAGGTGTGGAGTGTGGGCAGCATTTGCTGACTCAGCCTTGAGCACCTGGTCAGTACCTTCTGCTGAGGCCAATGGGGAGCAGTCTGTAGAGTGCACAGGGCAGGTTTTATTCTTGGGACAAGAGAAATCTGGGAAGATTTGGATACTGAATGTTGCAATCGCATTGTATAAGGGATGTGGAAAGTGGCTAGGATCTAAAAAAATATGCATCTGATGAATCCTTTTACTTCAAACTTTATTCATTCAACACATATTTATTCGGCCCCTGCTAGGTTCCACACATGGCTCTAGGTGTATATAAGAAGACATGGAGAGCCGGGCGTGGTGGCGCACGCTTGTAATCCCAGTACTTGGGAGGCGGAGACCGGAGGATCCGGGTTCGCGGCCAGCCTCAGCTACTTAGTGAGGCCTCCGCAACTTCGTGAGACCCGGTTTCAAAATAAAATATAAAAAAAAAATAGGGCTGGGGGTGTAGTGTGGAGGTAGAATGGCCCTGGGTTCAATCCCTGGTACCGCAAAAAAAAAAAAGTAAAAAAAAAAAAGAAGACATGGAGGCTGAGCTCTAATATGCAAGCAGAGCAGTATGTAACAGTGATGGGTACCATGGAACAAAGGAGAACATGATCAAGAATAATATCAAGAATAATGGAGGCTGAGGATGGGGGTCAAGAGGGTAGAAATTTTAAGTTTCTTCTAGGTTGCAGAGGGAAAAGGCATCATCTGATGTGGCCTGTGTCACATCTTTTTCTTTTTTTTTCTTTTGGTACTGGGGATTGAACCCAGGGGCATTCTACCTCCAAGCTACACCCCCAGCTCTTTTTATTTTGAAATGGGATCTCACTAAGTTGGTGAAGCTGGCTTAGAGCATGCGATCCTCTAGTCTCAGCCTCCCAGGTACTGGGATTATAGGCCTGTGCCAAAACGCCCAGCTCCAACCTTAATCAGTGTAATAAAGGCTCTGTTTCAAAGGAGTCCCCCACAGCTTGCTTGAGCATACTTTCAAGGAGAGGAGGCCTGTGCAAGTCACCAGCATATAATTTCAACCTTCTTGAAAAAAAAAGTTTCCATGATACAGTTTAATAGTTAAGAACATGCATTTGGCAGTGAAACCTCTCAGGGTCAGAATCTTGACTCCACCACTGATTTCTTACTGAGTAACTTGGACAAGTTAATTCATTTCTTTGAATCCAGGTTTACTCATCTGTAACACGGAGATAATAAGATTATCTGCTCTAAGCTCATTCATTTAATCCCTCTGGGGGTTCCTTCCATGAGGAATCCAGACAGAGGAAGCCACTGGAGGCTGAAAGATTGGTTTATGAGCTACAGCATGACCAAGGCCATTAGAAAAGACCTCAGGAGCTGGGCATGGTGGTGCATGCATGTAACTCCAGTACTTGGGAGTCTGAGACAGGAGGATTGCATGTCTGAGGCCAGTCTCAGAGACTTAGCAAGACTCTTAGCAACCTAGTGAGACCCTGTTTCAAAATAAAAAATACAAAAGACTGAGGGTGTAGCTTGGAGGTAGAATGTTCCGGGGTTCAATCCCCAGTAACACATACACGTATACACACACACGACCACAGGTCTGCAAAGCTGAGAAGTTTATTCTCTGGTCCACTCCACTTATTATCTTGTTATTTTTCTGTTGTGCCCTCAATTCTCTTTCAGACTCTCACAGAGAGCCACCCTCAACGTGGAACCACCTGGGATTGCACTGCTAGGTGCCCATTCCTGTTGACTTCATTTGCATGTGGCTCTTCTCATTGTAATGAGGAGAGATGGGTGAGGGTGGGGGATCCCCAGTAAGGGATGTAGGGTGGGCTTGTGCAATGTGGGTATTGGCAAGACCACAGCACTGATGAAAGGGGGGCTTGATTTTGACCCTGGTAGCTAACAGATGACCTGTTTCAAAGCTGACATTTTTCCTCCTCCTCTCTGCCTTCCCCCTCTCATTCTTCCCTTGTTAACAAATAATATGCTCTTTATCAGTTTACTGACCAAAGGGGTGAGGACCTGGCACCTGTGAGTCTGAGAAAGTCAACTTAAGGACGACTTAGACATGAATTGTGTCTCTTCTGACAAACTCACATGACCCTGAAGAGCTAACTCTTAAAAGGGGCTTGGTGCCTTTGTTCAGGGAGAATCCAAGGTTTGGTTCTGAACTCTTAAGTTCACTGGCTTCTCTGATTTCCTAGCAAATCAATAAATTTATTTTCCCTTCTTCCCAAAGGCCTGTCCCAACTATTTGATTCAGCAAATTTGGGCAGGTACCGGAATTTGGTTATATTGAGAGGTGGGATTCCATGTCTGTTCTTGGTTCCTCTTCTTCTTGGGATGAAAGCACACGACCCCTTTGCAGTCCCCTGCTCTTACCTTCTGTTCTACAAGGCACACTGCTGATCCCTTACACGGTGCCCTTGATTCACTGGCTGAGCTCATTGGATCTGTATTAACTAAGACAGATATATTCCCTCTGTTTCTCTTAAGGGACACTGAGGAGAGGATGTCTTTAAGGACAAAGGTCACCTTCTTAAAGTGCTCCACACTGCTTATCATGTTCTGAGACCCACCCCCATTTCTCCCTAAACTACATTCCTCTATATACCCTGGCTTCATGTTCCTCGCCCCGCCTAGCTGAACAACTTGTCGTTTCTCAATGTCCTTTTTACCCCTTTCCCTGGGCCTTTACATGTTCTATTCCCTTTGCCTGCAAAACCCTTCTCTGCCATTATCTCCTGTTCTGCTCCTTCCCTTCCTTCTGTTTGTTCAGTGCCCACTTTCTTTGGAAATTCCTTTCCACTTTCCCAAATCTCAGTTAAATGTGCCTCTCTGTGCTCTCAGCAATCCTTGGGCTTAACTTCTCTCATTCCATTCATTATGACTTATTAAGTTACCCGTTCCGATATTTGCCCTCCTCTTCCACCTGTGTGTGTAAGCTCCACAGGGACTTTAACAGGGGGCTCTTGTGGTCACTAGTACATTCCATGTATCACTCATGCCTGGCACACAATGGGTATCTAACTATTTGTGAAATGCATAAATGAATTAGTGGCATAATAACGCCATCTCAACTATACACAGATACAATGCAAGTGGGGAGAAGCGACATCTTTAGAGCTAGATGGGCTAACGCCTACTGTTCTTAACAGGAACACTCTTGGTGCCACTGCCAGGAAACCTCTGAGCTTCGAAGAAATGCCTCCACATCATTTGTGGAACTGGAATTATCCAATAGGGGATTAAGCGTTTGGTCTGTAGGACTCAAGCAGTAATCAAGCCATATCTCAAGGCTTAAAATAGGATGCTTGTTAGGCTCCTTGCTGCTAGATGAGGCGAGATTGGATTTTTGTGGTCTCCTGTGGAAGACACCCTCAGTGTGAGCTGTTGGGAGCTAGGTTTACCTGCCCCAGGAACACGCAACACTGTGATAATCTCCTTTGGTTCCAGAAAGGCTGAAAGCCATTGACAGGTATTTGATCCACTAATCCATGCCCCATGGCTTACTATTGATGGAGTTTTTGGGTAATGGTAGACCCTTACTGCCCTTCTGCTGAATGTTTTTTTTTTTTTAATGTCCTGGAAGGCCTTGCTGTCTCTTCCCAATCAAATTGTCAGAACGAGGTTGCACTGGCCTGTTTGCCTCTTCTTTCATCGTGTACAAGGGAAAAGAGAGATACCAGTGTCTGATTCCACAGAGCCCGAGAAAAAGAGTCTAATATGAATCAGAGATTATTACAATGACAGCTCTCTGGAGTCTTCACAGTGGATTCTGTTTCTAAGGGAGAACTATTATTTAGTTTTGGAGTAACAGAAGAAAATCAGTGGTTTTCACTTATGAGTTTTGTAGACTATGACTAGGTCCCAAGATGGATGTGTAGGAATCAGAATTAATATTGTGTTTAAAAAGGCACAAACTTGATTCCATGTCAAAGCAGCTGTATTAGTAAAACGACCAAGACACAGTCTCTAGGCATTTCTGGACTCTTAGTGTATCAGGGTTACTTAAAAGTAGCAATCAGCAAAGGCTTGAGTTCTTTTGTCATTGAGTGACTGGTACCCACCCTGCAGGGACCTTTTCAGTATTCAGTTGCAAGCCTGACTCAGAGACAGGTACTTTCATATGGATTTTTTAAGCCATAATTTTATATTATTTTCACAAATTTCCCTCAAGACCACCTTCTCCCATCTCCATGGTAACTCCCATAATAAACAAAGCAGGTAGAGTTTTCTTTTTTTATTGATCTTTTGTTTTGTTTTGTTTTTGCGGTACTGGGGATTGAACCCAGGGGCATTCTACCTCTGAGCTATACCCCATGCCCTATTTTTTATTCTTTATTTTGAAACAGGGTCTCACTAAGTAGCTGAGGCTGGCCGCGAATCTGCGATACTCCTGTCTCAGCCTCCCAAGTACTGGGATTATAAGCGTATACCACCATGCCCAGCTGCAGGTAGAGTTTTCTGACTTTGTCTTCACTAGGAGTCTTTCCTTTCCTTGTTTTTGGATATTACCTGTAGGCCATCATCCTTCAAGCCCCATTTTTACTTTTCTCCCTTTGTGGCTCTTTCTCAGAAGACCCTAGAAGTAGCTCTATGATAAGAGAACTCCAGACTTGAGGCAGACATTAGTAGAAAGCTTCTAATATATTTAGTTTGGAGTAACAAGAAGCCACATGTGAACCCAATGTCATTTGGCTTTGGTGGGAGATGGTCAGAAGCCTAGTAAATAATATGACTGTAAACAGATTAAAATACTTCTTACTCTTTGGAGTTTATTCCAGGCTGGACTATTATTTTGATCTATAATTAATATTAGGACTCAATTGTTTCCAGCATTTGAAACCTTAATTAGCTATTATTTCTAAATAGAATAATAGAAACTTAGAATTAAAAGGAAAGATTAGATAGACCTTGTGTATCAAATTTGAAGACTAGAGAGTGGAACTAATTTCCCTGAATCTGTCTGCCACGTACCTATCCTTTGGTCTCGTTTATAGAAATGCATGTTTAATTTTAAGGTTTCTGTCTTCTTAGAATTTTCTGAGAATCTTAATTCATTACAGTATAATGTTTTTCTTAGGCAAGCACAATCAGCTGCTCATTGTCTTGGTTAACGAGTGTCCTCTTTCCAAGACAAGGTGTCTATGAACATGGTGCTGTTGATTCTCTTTTTACCTGTTTGCCAGATCTCTTTTGACATCTACTTTTAAGAAAATTCTGAAATATGAGTTACTGAATGTTGGGCTAGACTCACAATGTTGAGAACTCTTTGACAAGCCACCCTGACCCAAGCCAGGCAGAATCTAAATTCCCCTCTATCTACAAATACTGTTAATAGCAAGCGGGAAGAAATGTCTCCCAGAATCCTGAGATCTGATTTGAAATGCATGATCAGTTAACAGAAATTGTGTTAAAAACCTTGATTAGATTCCTGGGCTACATCACAAAAGCTTCCTTAACTCATACTTTTTGTTTCTATTAGGGTTCTTTCTGTGTAGTAAAAAGAAAATATCTGTAAAACTTGCTAAAAGAAATTTAAAAGGATGATTTATTGACCTATGTTCCTGAGGAATCCAGGGATAGGTCTCACTTTGGTAATGGTGTGGTCTAGAGATTACTACAACACACGAGAACCTAGTTTTTCTCTCCCTTTGTTTTGGTTTGTTCTCTGTGTGGACTCCATTATTAAACTTGTTTTCCTCTGAAGGAGGCAAGTTGATGGTAGCAGATCCAGCCTCTGTACTTCCAGGTTCAAGTAGGAGAGCAATCTTTTTCTTGAAGTTCCCCCAGGAGCCAAACTGGACAAATTAGGGTCACATGCCCATCCTGCACCAATCACTGTGACTAGAGAACTACAGTGAGCTGACTGGCTAGGACTAGATTATAGGTCCCACTTTTGGAGTTTGGAGTAGGAGCTACTGAAAAGCAAATAACTTGGAAGTAGATACAGGGATAAACTTTCAAATGGAAACCAGGGTAAAAACACCATATAAGCAGGAATGTCTGTGGAAAGCCCAAAACAAACTATACCTGGCCTATTCCCAAAGGACTTGATGGTGAATTTTTAATTCACCAGTGGATTTTAATGTAGTTTTCTATTAATGCATTACTAGTATGAGACCAGCTGGAACCCCAAACCCTGTTACTTTCTGCTCCCCCAGATCTATCTCTTCTCTTTCAGTTAAGAGTCTTTGGTATGTTGGGCTAATTGAAAGTAAAAGAGGTTAGCCACTAGAATCTTAGGAATTTGTTTCTCAAAAGTATGATACTATTCTTTTATATATTTGTTTGATATTTACAGCTGTTTAAGGCAGGAGAGTAAATCAAATCTCTGTAATTCATCATGGCTATAATTGAACTTGAGAAACCTTGTCTTAGAAGACTTTACTGGATTTATTGTTTCTACCATGTCCTATCTGAACTCTTCAGAGAGGGAATCATCCCCCAAGGTTTTGAGCCCAAATACCATTTAATTTTTTTACTTTATTCCCAGATTCTTACCTTCATCTAAAAGAGCTTTCTGATGTCTTCTGCTCTGTGGATGAGGTATCCTTGAAAAAACCAAGATTTATAAGACCATTTATAGGTTCAATATTTCTCTTTGGAGAGACTGAGTAACTCAATATTATATATTGTTAGGATTGCTTTCTATTAGAAAGTTATGAGAGATAAAAGTTACAGTCTAATGCAATTAGGTGGAAACAGGATGAACAACAACAACAAAATCCAAACAGGATGAATAAAAGAACATAAAAAGTCCACTCAGCTGATGTGTGACCACTGGAAATCATTCTGCATGGAGATTACGTCATATAATGGGGGGAGAGTGAGACTCTGGGAATTCTCTGCTCATCACCAATGTGAATATTACACCAGTAATATTCAGTCCTATGAAGAGGCACCTTACTCTCTCATATCCACGACTTTGAAAAATGAAGACTTTAGGCTTCCTTAGCATTTCCCAGCTTGTTCTAGACCGCTGCCTACGGGACACCACTCACTTCTTCACTCCTCTGCCACCAGCTTTGCCAGGCCACCATCTCCCACTTGCACTACTGCAATGAATCCCAGAGTAATCACCTTGTCCATGCGCTTGGCGTACTGCAATCCTTTGTCGATATCATCAGCCAGACTCATTTTTTAAAAGCTCATTTCTGATCCTATTACTTCCCTGCTTAAATTCTTCTAATGGCTTCCCAGAGCACTTAGAGTGACATCTAAGCTCCTTACCATGGCCTGTTGTGGCTTCTGGCTTCCTGTCCAACTCATCTGGAATTGCCTGTTTCCTCTGCTCCAAGCACACTGGCTCGCTTCCTATTTCTCTACCAAGCCAAACTCTGTCTTACCTCCAGGTCTTTGTATTTGTTGTTCTATCTTCCCATCTTCCTTTCTTCCTGTTCTCCATCTGGTTCTGCTCATGACTGGTTTCTCCTACTTATTTTTAAGTCCAAGCTCAGAATCTTCGAGAAGCCTTTCTGACCATGCCAAGATAGCCTCCTTCCTACCATCAGGTCATTTGTTATAATACCTTCAATGGAATTCATTATGGTTTAGGATTTTCTTGGTTTGTTTGTATATTACTCATTAGAATATAAATATCACCAGGACAGGTACCCTGTCCATTTTATTTACAGTCATATCCTCATGCCTAGAATTGTACTTGTCACATGGCACCCCTTGCAGGATACTGCTGAACATAAGAAATAACCATAAGACCACTTTGGGTGCAAAAATCATTTACACTAACTGAATTATAGTAAGCAATCAACTTTTGGGCTAATTTATGCCCAATCCCATTGCCTACACCTCTAATCTAGATTGCTGGTACATAAATACATTCAATTTACATCTTTGTTATTCTTTGACTTTTTAGTTTAGTTAATGGATAGGCAATTTTGATATATTTTGTGTGCTTTCCTTGTATTTTAATAAACATGTTTTCTGTATGCTGGATTTGAGAATCTGTGGTGAAAATATGAGTCTTTTTCAAAAGAGTAGATTCTTCTTAAGATTCCTGCTTCTCCAAACAAGTAGGAATGGGGTCTCAGAATCTTAGGAGATTTCATATGTATGAAATAATGCATAACTATGTCAGTATATCACACACACACACACACACACACACACACATTTGCATATCACATTTCCAATCATTAGGTACATGCATAACTTTTGTGTAACATTATATAATGTAATTTTACCTAAAGAAAAAAATGCTACTCATTCTTCTTTGATGCCATTAGTAGAAATTAGATAGACAATTGTTATTAGTGAATATGATATTTTCAAAATTTACTGTGGTTTGTCAAAGCATAAGAGTATGGTGGGATTCTCAGAACCAATACATTGACTTAGGTCAAAGTTTCATTAATTTTCAAGAATGTCTTCCTTTCTTCCAAATGTGCTTTCTATGGGGCTGGGAAGATGACTGAACCTCATGGAATGGAATGGGGTCCTTCATGTAATTTGGGGTGTGTGGTATTTCTATTCAAATGATTCCCCACTTGTGGCTGCCTGTTAGAGCAAAGAATCAACAGGGTCTTTTGGTAACCATGGAAGCCACTGGCTCTCCAATGAGCTATTTTTAGATTGCTTCACTGAATAAATTTCTCTTACTTCCTGAAAGGAAAATAATATAATATGATCTTTGCAATTTGAGGCCTTAGCCATGGAAACAAGAAAGGGATGTTGAGAAAGGAGGATCTTATGTTCCCTCCTTTTAATGACAATCCTAATCCTAGTCCAAATGAGACTTGGGAAGTTACATTAATGAATAGGCACTTACCAAAATGTGGGAGTCATAAAATAGCTCTCGATGGGTCTTCAAGTTTTAGAATCTAACTTCTATCATTTGATGAAAAAAATTTTTCCCTCCACTAATCAGAGGCTCAAAGGGAGCTTCAAGTTAAATCCTACAAGTACTTCAATTGAAGAGACCAAGAAAGCAGTTATGCCTCTGACTTCCAAGTAGATTAGGACATAGTAACTTTAGTATAGGTTGTTTAATTCAGACTTGGATGCTCCTTTCAGACTCAGCTTAGGAACAAGAAAAAAAAATGACCATGATGAGCTAGCATTTCCAGACTACAAACTCTTGTCTCAGTATTATTTTGAAAATCTGCACTGATAGAATTTGCTAAAAACCCTAATTATGAATTCTCCCCTGGCCAAAGGACAAATTGCATTTTGCTCCTGGAAATGTCTCTACATTATTAATATTATTATTGATATTTATAGAATTTACAAAGGGACTCAAGGACGCTTTCATAGGCTTTGGAAAATGCATAGAAAAAGGAGAAGACCAGATTCTTTTCTAATTACGTCAGCCAAGACTATAAAGTGATGACATTCATATTATTTTTACTTTTGCCTGAGTAGTTTTTTTTAAAGAACTTAGAAGAAATAGAATGATAGATCTATAAAGATATTTACACATTAGGCCTTCACCTCACAAAATGAGAAGTAGCCCCAGCAAGTTAATGTTTCCCAATTCTCTTGACTTCAGATCCACTCATCTTTCTGCTGCAGGTGAGCCTAATATACCGGGGGCTCAGTGAATATCTGTGGCTTCCTTTTGCACACAGGAAGAAATCCACACCCATGATCATGGCCACCAAGACCCTAGGAGGTCTGGTATCTGCTGCCATCCCCTACCTCATCCTCTTTTTCCCTTTTCCTCCTGCACCATGCCTCAACACACCAACCTTCTCTCCCTTTCCTGAAAAGATCAAGTATGTCGCCACCTCAGGGTCTCCACAGTTTCTGGAGACTCTGTCTGGAAAGTCCGACCCTGATTTAGAAAGGCGGGTTCTCATTGATAGTAGGCAGAATCCTCGGAGGGCTCCCAAGACCCTCGCGTTTGGGTATACCCACCCAATATAACCCACCCTTGACCACAGGCGGAACCAGTGACTGTGACTCCATGTCACTCCTGTGATGCTGGCACCAACCTGTTGACTTTGCGTTCATCAAAGGAGAGGCTCCAAATGGGCCTTGTTGACGTCAGCGAGCCCTGGAAAAGAAGGTGAAGTGTTCCAGGGAAAGTCCTGTTGGCCTAACAGAAAGCCATAATGTAGGAGGAGGGGACATGTGGGAAGAACCCGAGGGTGGTGTCTAGGAGCTGAGAGTGGCCCTCAGTCAGCAGCTAGCAAGGAAACAGGGACCACTGAAATATAGCCACAGAAAGAGACCTGCCAAGGACCAGCGAGCTTGGGGGAGGACTCCAGGCCTCATAGCTCCCACCACCACTTTGGTTTCAGTCTGCCAGACCGTGAGCAGAGGATCCAGGAATCCACAACCACACCCACAGAAACCCTGATGCCATAAATTTGTGTTTTAAGATGCTAAGCAACTTAGCAATTTTTTATGCAGTCATGGAAAACTAACACCTCCTCTTTCATGTCTCAGTTCAAGTGTTGCTTCTGCAGAGAGTCCTTCCCTGCACTCTCTGATGTTCCCATTACCCATGTTAATTCTCTTGTTAGAACTTAACAAGATCTAAAGCCTCCTTACCTGCTCACTCTCCTGGCGGTTACTTATCCCCCAGTACCTAGAAAGTTGTTGCATACATAGTAGGCCCTCAATGGGCATCTTGTTGAATGAATCACCCATCCAAGTTAACGAGTTTTTATCAACTGCCCGTGATTAAACTGCTAAATGATTCCCTGGACCACCAGGTGGCAGATAATTTAAAGTAAATAGAACAGAAGAACCTTGGCCTGGTGACAGGACTTCAATTCTCTAATGACAGCATTGCCATCCAGATTTTAATCTAAAACCATCTGCCTTTATTTTTCTTAACCTGGTCAGTTGGACAGCACATCTGCCATTGCTGGTGTTTCTGTGGCCAAATGATATGATTAACTCTTTTAGAACAGGAGCTTCGAGTCGATTGATCCGAGCATCATCGCCAACTGTAGGACCAGAGACAGAGGATGAGCTTTTCTAAGGCCATTTGTTACCGTGATTTTCTTTCTCCCCGCGTAGATTAATGTCTTGAGTGTAGACCTGGTTGGTTGGTTGCAAGTTTTTGGTAGATGTTTCCTTTCTGTATAGATGTTCTTGTGCTTTGAGAGAATGGAACAGCTCATGTGCCTCTCATTGTAACTTTGCTAACTAGGAACACACTCATTGTTGAGCTATGGACCGGGATGATCAAGCCCCTGCTGATTTGGACACAGGTTTGAATGTAAGAGTTCCAACTTGTATGTTCAATTCACTGGAGTGTCAGAGGCATGAAAATAGAGGCCTCGTGTGATTTATTTTTTGCCGTACTTTTGTCCCCTGGAATAGAGCCAGACATATCATAGATTCTTAGTAAATAGCTTTGAAGGAATGGAATAGTGAACTGAATCTCTTACCTCCTTAACTCTCATCAAGGCATGAAAGACAGCCCAATGGGGTGGCCTATGCTTGTAATTACAGTAACCTGGGAGGCTGAGATGGGAGGATCACAACTTAGACCCTCAGCAACTTAGCAAGACCCTGTTTCAAAAATAAATAAACATATAAAAAGGGCTGGGGATTGGAGAACCTGAATATTCAAGACCCTTTCAACTATCATTCCTGAGGTGGTAGGTATTGGGGTGTCTATTTACCATTTGCATATGTCCTCTATTGATCCTGTGCCTGGTACCATGTGAGGTGCTGAGGACACAAAGGTGGATGAGACCCCTGACCAAAACAAAGCTCATAGACTTGCAATTCTAATCTATAAGCACCTGTTGTCAGGATTGGCACCTAATGTAATGTTAATGTAGATGCAAAGGTTCACCTACAGTAGGGCCTGGGAATTCTGAAGATGCTCTTAGTGAGCCTGGGACTTTGTGACACAGATACCTGTTTACCTGCTCTTATTGAGTTAAGATAATGCTAGCTGCTGAAACAGATAAACCTCAGTGGCTTTGCCCAGTAGAAATATATTTCCCAGTCACCTAATGTCCAAACTGGATTTCCAGCTCATTTGGCCAATTTTGTCCAAAGCTTGGATTTAGAGATACAGCTTCCTTCTATCTTACAAATTTGCCATCTTAAGCTTCTAATATTGTAGTTCAAGGGGAAAGAGAGGAAGATCTCATGGGTCCAGCCCGGACATGCCACAAATACCTACTGCCCACAAACCACTGGAACTCACTCACATGATCTCACCTAACTGCAGGAGATGTACTAAAGTCAGAAATGTACATTTGATGTGCAATGATGTTGGTCAGAGTCTACTCATCAATCTAGAGAAATTTGAAGTATTTTAAAAGTCAATTTTTAGCCAGGTGTGGTAGCACACACCAGAAACCCAGTACTTGGGAGGCTGAGATGGGGGATCACAGGTTCAAGGTCAGCCTCAGCAACTTAGCAAGACCCTCAGCAACTTAGCAAGACCCTGTTTAAAAATAAAAAGGGCTGGGGGTGTGGCTCAGAGGTAGAATGCCCCTGGGTCCAATCTCCAGTACCACACATACACACACAAAGTCATTTCTAAAAAGTTCCTTACCTTAAAAAAAATAGGTATTTTGAATGGATTTCTGAAGAGAGGTATACGCTTATTACAATAATAAGTCAAAACACTTAAGAAAATTGTCAGCTATTCTGACAAAATAAACAGTTTAAGATATCATAAAAATATAGTGAGTATAGTAAAGGAAATATAGGAAAGACATGTTCCAGGAGGAAAAAGAAACAGTTTTGCTGAAGAGGGAGCAAGCCTGTCAAACCGATTCTCTGGTATTGCAGAAATTCCCCAAGAGTCTCTATACTGGCTCTCTAACCTGAACAAGGGATAAAGAACCAGGGGTCAGAATAATTGGGTTTGCTTTTCTGTTCACCAGCCTGTTGACTTTTAACAAATATTCCCTGGCCCTCAGCAGATTTATACAAAATGGAGATCAGACAGACACCTCGTATATTTGTCCGAGATTAGTTTGGAAGATGGAATGAAATCATGACTGTAGAAGTAGGCTGTGACGTGAAGATTGTGGTGCAAATGGGCTGTGGTGTCTCTCTCCTCCTCCTCACCATCAGCACGAGGATCCTGCAAAAGAAGGCAAAGCAGAGATGTGCAATTTGCTGTCAGCTTTACTTTGCGCCACTTGTCTCTCCCCTCTGTGCTCGTCCCCAAATCCCTGCTGCCCTGTAAGTCATGCCAGCTGCATTCACCCCTTCCCTTGACAGAGCCCGGAGCCTGGTAACGAGCAGCCCACTTTCCCATATTGTGAACCCTGACCCTGGCTGTTGTCAGATTGTCTGTGCACTTGGCCTGATTTCTCTCCTTCCACCCTCCCTCCCAACTCCAGGAGGCAGATTCAACCCCCTCCCTCCCTCCACATCACATGTTCACAGATGGGAAAACCAAAGCTCACCGAGGTGCCGCTGGTCATTTAGGGTCACAGAGCTCAACCCTGGCAGTCTGTCTCAGGGTCCACGCTCGTGACTCCTCTTCTCTCTTGATTCTTCCTGTGTCTCTCATGTGCTGGGTACCAAGAGCTTCCATGATGAGCGAGACGACGTCTCTGCTAACTTTGAGGCGCTTTCATCCTGGCTTTCAGCCACCTTGGGTCCTTATACATTCTGCTCCTTAAAAAAAAAATAGAAAAAAAAATTTACTTTTTAGAGCAGTTTTAGATCCACAGCAACATTGAGCTGTAGGTGTAGAGAGTCCCCATGTGAGCCTTGCCCCCACACATGTGTAGACATCCCTGTTGGTATCATCTTATTATGATTCTACAGTGTCCCCCAGCAGAGTGGTACGTTATCTTTCCATCCTCACCAGACTGGTAGAATCGTTACAGTGGGTGGACCCGCATCGACACATCGTAATCACACAAATTCCATAGCTTACGTAGGTGGTGAACTTTCTATGGGTCATGACAAAGTGTCTAAAGACAGGTATCCCTCATTATAGTACCACACAGAGGGATCCATTGTCCTAGGAATCCTCTGGGCTGCATCTATTCAACTCTTCCTTTTGCTTGCAATGCTCCCTTAGCAACCCTTCCTCTTTTCTCAGACCAGCTGTTTTCTCCCACCCTAAGGACTTCAGCCATGCAATACCTTTCCTGACCCTTTCTGATTGCCCAGGTACTGCCTAGAAGGTGTCCCGTGTACTGAGCAGAGGCTGTATTGCCTAGTGGCCGATGCAGTAGGTCTAGACATAGACCATCTTGGATACCTTACATCCTGTCTCATCACTTCCAAGCGCCATAGTTTTGGATGGGCTCCTTCACTTCTCCAGGTCTCAGGTCTGTCTGTGTAACATGGGATGGTTGCAAGGGTGAGATGAGATGACACATGTAAAGGGCTTGGCGCTTGTCTGGTAAGTGCTTGGTTAACTTAATTCGCTTTCATTACTTACCATTGTGAAGACTGATAGGTGATCATATAACATTCTTATTTCTTCCTCCTGCCAGGACTGCAAGACCTGCTGTGAAAGACAGGGATGTGAGCTTATAATCTGCCTTCAGTTTCAGTAGTACGCAGGAGTGAAACACAGGGCAGGGTGGCGACTGGACCAAAGCCCGGATTTTTGATGCTCATGTACATCTTCATGAACACGCCCAGCTCCACACCCTTCCTGCAGACACGCGGGGCTGGGTTATTATTTTAATCAGATCAGCTTTTGCTGATGTGCACTGAGGAGTAATTCGTTGGTGGCTGGGGCAGAGAGCTGGTTCTGCTGAGCTGGAAGGGGCTGCTTCCTGGCGGTCCAGTCCCCTCGCTGAGGTAGCTTTCCTTCCCTTTCTTCCTTGCTCAGAAGTGGAACTTGATGGGTCTCTGTGGGAAGCACTGTCATCTCTTTCTCTGCACCATCCTTCCCGGGCCCAGGCAGGTTTGCAGTCCCCAGGTGAAGAGGAGGACATGTCTTGGTAGCCAATTAGCTAAAACAGAGCATCCAGAGACTTGAAGAACCCATGCACATTTCAATGGATTAAAGGTCAGTGGACAATAAATTGAATGTGAGCAAGGCTTTTTCTCCTCGGCTTTGTGATGCTACAGAGTATAGTCTTGGATTCCTGGGGTCCCTAAAGGAAGCAGCGGGTGTTCTGAATGTCCATTTTTGTTCTACTCCAAACACACATGGACTCCAAAAAAAAAAAAAAAACACCTTGTCACATCCATTAGAAGCTTTAGTTTCCTCTCTCCTCTTCCCTGTTGTGCTTTGAAACTCTGGTGCCTGTTTGTAAGCTACATGGGTACACACCTTACTTCAATCAGAGTCAGAAAATTTAGGGGTGGAAACCCCCAAAGCCACACTTGTTATTTTCTAAATGTTCAAACATATTTTGCAGGGAATGTGGGAAATTTAGAATGCAAATTCTTTGACATTTCTGCCATTGAGAGGTGAGGTCTATGTCCCTTCCCCTTAACATTCCCATATGATAGATTCAATCAATAAAACATGATACAAGATGTCTTCTGAGACTAGGTCATAAAAGACCATGCAGTTTCTACCCTGCTCCACAGAACACCTGCTCTTGAAGCCTACACTGTCGTGTAAGAAGTCTGACTAGCCGGGTGTGGTGGTACATGCCTGTAATCTCAGTACTTGGGAGGCTGAGACTGGAGAATCACAGGTTTTCAGCCAGCCATAGCAATTTAATGAAGCCCTCCACAACTTAGTGAGATCCTTTTCCAAAAATTAAAAAAAAAAAAGGGCTGGAGTGTAATTTGGAGGTAGAATGCCCCTGGGTTCCATCTCTAGTACAAAAAAAAATCTGACACTCTTAAGCTCACCATACTGTGAGGGGGCCTACGCCCCCACAGAGCCTCTAGAAGCTTCAGCTAACAGTTTCAGTGCAAACTAGTTTCTAAGTCACCACAGACCAGGTGCCAGACATGTGAGTAAAGATGCTTCTAGAAGATTCCAGGCCCCTGCAGTTTTAGCCATATCCAGACATTTCAGTCCCCCCCACCCCCAGCCATTCATGTCTTCCCAACAGAGGCCCCAGACAGTGGGGAACAGAAACAAGTTGTCTCCATTGCTGTCTGTCCAAATTCTTAACCTGCAGAATCTATGAGTATAATAAGATGGTAATTGCATTATGTCACCAAGTTTCAGGGTGGTTGGTTATGCAGTGATAGACAGCTGGAGTAGTGGGTTTCACAAAGTCATCCACCATATATAAAAGAAGTAGGGTGACTGCAACCCCAGGTGATAAAAGACTATAAGAATCATGGAACCAGTAGAAATTAGGATTATAAGGGACCTTCAATCCCATTCAGTAAATCTACAGCCTTGAAGATGCCACTAACATGGATTTTCTGTTTAACATCTTCAAGCAAAGATAATAAACTCTGTGTGTGTGTGTGTGTGTGTGTGTGTGTGTGTGTGTATGTGTGTGTATGTGTATGTGTGTGTTACTAGGCATTGAACCCAGGAGTGTTCTATCTCTGACCTACACCCACAGTCCTATTTTAATTTTGAAACAGGGTCTTGCCAAATTGCTGATGATCTCGATAAGTTGCTGAGGCTGGTCTCAAACCTGCGATCCTCCTGTATCATCCTCCCAAGTACTGAGGTTACAAGCATGTGCAACCACATCCGGCTAGATGATATATTCTTTGCTTACAACCTTTCAAAGATGAGGAACTCATAACTTCATGGAGCACCCTGCCCTATAGAGGTGTGACTGGATGCATGGAAGAACGGTGCTTTTACTGCCGACCTGTTTTTATTTGGTTGGTGACTGAGCAAACAGTTGCCTGGGAGACTATGGCTTCGAGGACAGATGCTACTTATACAGGTTGGAGCTCATGAGAAAGTGGCAGGCCATGGCACCTGCTGTTTGGAGCATTCAGCTGGAATTGTCACATGCTGGCTCCTTCTTCTAGCTTTTCCTAGTGTGAGAGGACTTCTCTTTCCAATATCACTCCAGGTTGTATTGGATTCTGGTGACAAAGGGTAAGGGGAAATCTAGCTGATCAGATTAACAGTCCTGGAAATACAAAGACTGATATAGAGGGTCAAAGAAAGGAAGTCATCGTTCCCCGCAAGCTGAGCATGAATGAACGACGCGGTGCAGCCACAGAACAGCTTGGTCCTTTCTTCAGTAGACAGCAGGGAAGAGCAGACACAGGTGTGGTTGTTCAATTGTCCAGTGAATAAGTCAAACCCCATCTGCAGAACTGCCCTCCAATCTCAGAACTCCAAGGGGGATATTGACAACCTGGAATATTTTCAGAAGATGTCAGCCAAGGTGGAAAGAATCTGGAAACCATGTCATATAGAATGTAATGGAAGAATGTGGGCATGTTTAGCCAGAGAGGGAAATAATGAGGAATGTATCATAGCAGCCTTCAAATACTTCAAGAGTTCTAGGAAGACAAATAATGAACTTTGACCAACTTTTTTTCTTAGCATCTTGGTCCAGACCCCATCACTTGCTTTGACCCCTGCATCAAGCTTCTCTGTGGTCTCTGATTGTTTTTTTTTTTTTTTGCTTCCTACAATTAGGTGTCTACAGATGAAGATGTGAAATTTGCAGGTGCTAAAACTGCAAATCAGATCACAACAATTCCTTTTTCAATAACCCTCCAAACTTCCCATGATCTTAGAAGAAGAGCCACAGTTCCTTACTCTGCCCTCCAAGTGTCCTCATCTGCATCATATCCAGTGACTCTGTTTACAAATATTTTTAATTGCCCTCTTTATTCTCTCAAAATGAGCTTTACAGATAATGTAACCTATATAATCACTATATAAATAAAAATAATGTTCTAATTTCATATAATGCAAAATAGAAGAAAAGTGGTTTATAGTAATACAATATATATCTCAGTATGTACATGCGAGGCATAATTAAAATAGGAGACAGAAGGAAATAGATGTTTGCATCTACAGGGAAATTCACCAGGTGTGTGAGCAACAAGTGCAGATTGGTACAGGTTGGTTGGTTTGGGTTTTGACGACTGTCTCACACCTCAAACACCATTGTTATTTGTGACATTATATCCTGACATGTTCTTGGTAATGTTAAGAATGATAACAACAAAAGAGTACATTCTGCCCTTAAGTTACAAGGTATTTGTGTTTCTGGAAAATATAGGGACTGAGTCTTTGTCTTAAAATGTGGTGTTACAATGCAAAATGGAGTTAGTTCTAGCCTCAGGCAGTTATAAGCAGACATTTTATCTAAATGAACATCTGGTGGGAACTTAGACAGTCACATAGGATGAGTGACAACTCTTTCATGTGCAGACTGTCCTGTGAGCTACAGGACATACAACAGTGCCCGATTGTGCCCTCTCAGTGTGAGAAGGGAGTTTTCATCATTACCAGTAACAACAACAACAACAAAAATAGCATAATACCAGCAGCAGCAGCAACAAAAACATCAACACATTCTAAGAGTTCCAGAAATGCTCGCAGGGGTGGCTGGCCTCATGGCTCCCATGGAGAGCCTCTGCCCTCTAATATCTGGCTCCTGACGGGTCTCCTCTAGTCATATCTCCTGTCAGTCCTCACTCTGCTCCAACTTCATTGCCTTCTATCTCTCCCTTGAAAAAGCAGGCAGTTGATTCCAACCCCAGTATGAGAGAGCAAGAGTGAGAGCAAGAAAGAAGGGTAATAAGGTAATTGAATTTGCTTTTTCTACACTTTGAACCACGGCACCACCAAGTCTTTGCCTGGCTCTGTTCTTGTTAGGCCTCAGTTCAAATGCCACCTTCTCAGAGAAGTACCACCAGAGCACCTTAGCATTGCTGTCCTCATCACTGCTCCCTTACCCTATTATTCTTTCTTTGCAGCATATTTGATAGAACTTAATACTATCTGGAAAAATAAAATTTATTTGCATGTTTATTTTGTATTCCCTTCTGCCATTAGAATATATGCCCTAGGAGGGCAGGAACTCTTGTCTGCTACCAGATATAGTCTTAATGTCTAGAAAAATGTCTGGCACATAGTAGGTGCTTAATACATATATTTAACGAGAATACTAGTAACTTATCATTGCATCCTTTAAGATAAAGCCCAGCCGGGCGTGGTGGCGCACGCTTGTAATCCCAGTACTTTGGGAGGTGGAGACCGGAGGATCCGGGTTCGCAGCCAGCCTCAGCGCTCTCTCTCTCTCTCTCCCTTGTCTCTCACTCTCTCTCTCCTTAATGAGGCCCTCCGCAACTTCATGAGACCCGGTTTCAAAGTAAAGTATAAAAAATAGGGCCGGGGTGTAGCGCAGAGGTAGAATGCCCCTGCGTTCAATCCCCGGTACCGAAAAAAAAAAAAGATAAAGCCCAAGCCCTTTAGCATGGCCCTTGAGGTCCCTCAATATCTTGCCCAGCTCTTATTTCTCCATCATTTTCTCTTTACACTTCTGTCCTTCCACTGTGGATTCTCAAATATTCCATGCTGCTTAGTGTGTCACTCCTTTGCATATTGTCTTCCCTCTGTCTGAAATTAATTAATTTATTTTTATGCTTTTATTAGTGCACTGCACTTATACATCATAGTGAAGTTCAATGTGATGCGAACATACATGCGCACAGCTCTCGGTGTATTTCTTTCCTCATCCCACCCTGCACCCTCCTCTTCCCTCGCCATTCATGTTAGTGAAATCGGTAGTAACAGCTTTATGTATTGCCATAGTATTATTTGAACAGTTTCCTTCTTTAATCCTCCTTTTTCCTTCCCCTACTGCCTCCCCTGACCCCCTTCCACTATTCCACTGGTCTCTCTCCACATTTGCGTAGTCTCTTGTTTCTTATTTTCTCTCTAGCTTCCACATATGAGAGAAAACATACAACCATTGACTTTTGAGACTGGCTGACCTCACTTCACATAATATTCTCTAGTCCCATCCGTTTTCCTACAGATGACATAATTTTGTTTTTCTTTACGGCTGAGTGGAATTCCATTGTGTGTGTATGCCATAGTTTCTTTATCCATTCATCTGTTGACAGACACTCCAGATGGTTTCATAGTTTGGCTTTTGTGAATTGTGCTGCTATAAACATGGGTATACATGTATTGTTATAGTATTCTAACTTTGATTCTTTTAGAAAGATAGCTGGGTCAAATGCTGCCTGAAATTCAGATGAAATGATGCTCCTTCTCCCCCTCCCCCATCCTCTGGAGGATTACACACTCCTTTCTCTGTGTGTGGCTTTGGGACTGCTTATTCAAGGAGGTTGTCTTTGTTGGTATGTATCTTTCTCTCTCACTAGACCTTGAGCTCCTTGAGAGCAGGTGCCACTTCTTAATTATCTTCCTATGCACTGGGCTCAGTATGATGCTTGATATAGAATAAGTTATGGAATTCAAGTTCATCATCTTACAGTTGGATTATCATCTTAGCTAGTGGAGCAGATTTGGAATCTCAATTCCATCATCCATTCACTGAGTATTTTCCCTAGGTTCCCATCAACTTTAAATTTGATAAGGACGCCCAAGTGATCGAGATTTCATTAGGGCACATAAAAGTATATGAATCCCTCGGGTTTGGCGTGAGTGACAAAATGACTTCCAGATTGTTTTTGTGGTTATTAATAATAATATTTCTCAAGTGTGGTGTGCTAGGTACATTTCTAGGCATTTTCTTATCGACGCCTTCAGCAATTCAGTAGAAAGAGTTACTGATATTAACCCCATTTTTCAGACTCAGAGCAAACGTCACAAGGTCACAGCTGGTAAGCAGAAGTACCTGTTTAACCTTGATGTATGCGACCCCAGAGTCTAAGATTTCCACATGCTAAGACTTTTTGTACCATTTCTATCTCATATACCTTTATTTCTCAGACTCCAAATGATCCGTGAATCTGGCCAAAATAGAGTTAATGAAGACGTGTTAATGTTAATCCTTTTTCCTCAGGATAAAGATTTCAGTCCCTCCTCTCCCCAAATGAGATAATGTTCCTTTGTTAATTATTGCATTTTCTCTCCTTCTCTCTGTCAGGAAAGCTCAGTTTATTATGGGTCATTGTGGATGCAACCAATTAATGACAATTGATGTCCGGCCTCGGCTCCTTGTATAGGTGGCTCTGTATCAGCACCCTCCCCCTCCCACACTGAGCACGCCCCTGCCCATCACTTCTCCCTCCTCAGCTGAGCTTTTGCCTTAGCCAGTTAGCTTTGAATCATGTTTAATCGCTAATCACCATAATTCCTCACTGTCCAAAGCTGCGAGTTCATCATGCGAATGGACCCAGTGTCCTTGTTAATCACAGTGATCGCTCACCACTCATGAGCTGCTAAGAGTGGTGGCCATCTTCCCATCACTCAGGTGGCCTGCCATCGGAGGGACGCTGGGAGGAGTATCGCGATTCGCTCCCCACAGGCTGTTGGGGCTAGCAATGGAATGACTGCCCATTTTGGATTTCTGTTTATAGCTATTATTTTTCTGAGTTGGCAAGTCCTTGCATTTCCACCCTCGTGGTTTCTGATGCTAGGGCTTCCAAAGCAGTGTCCCTTGTTATATTTGTCAGGGTTCACTAGGGTAACAGAACTCACCGAACACATATATGGTAAGAGAGGATTTATCAAATTAGCTTACAGTCCAAGCAAAGCAGTGTAGTCCCAAGTTTCTGACAGCGTGAGGAGAGCCGGAGGAACCAGCAGCTGGTCGGTCCAAGAGCTGGAGGCTCAGAATCAGAGCAACCACTAATTCAGTCCCAGTCCAAGATGGGAGGGCCAAGAAACTCTCCAGAGAAATGACTGTGAAGGTACAGTTCGAAGAGTTGAAGGCCGATCTCTCAGACGAGAGCAGGCGTGCTTTCTTCAGGAAGAACCACACATGCATTCACGGGGCTTTCTCCTTCTTTTATCCAGGTCCTGCACCTATCAGAACCGTGCTGCCCACATTCAGGGCAGGACTCCCCTTCAATCTGCCATTACATAAGCCAATCATCTCATCAACACACCCAAAGTCACATAAGCTTAGGTGTTTCATGGTCCAGTCAAGTTGACAATCCAGACTCACCATCATACTTGGGAAGGCCTCTTTCCCTTTGTGTCCAGTGACCCAGCTTGGCACCAGGCTCCACTCTGCTGGCATTCTGGGTGTAATAGGCTATGAACTTTCAGACCAAGGTTAACTATGGGTATTTGTCTTATACTAGAATTGTTTTGATAGCAATAAACCAAAACCCAATACATCTCACTGCAATATAGAGGGATTTATTATATAGAACCAGGGGTATGTCTTGGAAGGCCATTAAATGTCAGGCCATTATTCTCTTTACCTTGTTCCTGCTCTCGTTCCACACTGACTGCTTTCTAGCTGTGCATTCCGTTCCTTCACTTTTCTATCTTGCTTTGCTAATCACCTCGCTCAGCGTGGCGGTCATGGTACATAGACCATAACTGACTCTCCCAGAAAGACAGTCTCAGTTTACACAGCCTGGGTCTGCAGGTAACCGAAGGTACTTTCTGAATTCCCATTCTACATTCTTAGCTCACAGCGCTTCAAACTGTCTTGTCCACATTTGCATATCAGGGTGTCAGCAGAACAAATGCCTCACATTCATCCAAGTGCATCCTCTTAGAAGACAGCTACTTTAAGTTGACAAAGTAAACATTTATGTTATTATTACTGTGACATTTCAAGAAGTCTAAAAATTTTCCAAATGGGCCGCAGACCTTAACAAACACTTCACCAGAGAAGATACATGGATGACAAGCACAGGAAGAGACGTTCTGCTTCATATATCATCAGGGAAGTGAAATTTAAAACAGGAACAAGATGCCACCATGCACCCAACAGAAAGAAAGGTCCAAGTCAAGAAGATGGACAACGCCAACTGCTGACGGAGATACAGAGCAATAGGAATGCTCGTTTATTGCTGGTGGGGTTGCACAATGGTACAGCAACTTGGGAAGACGGTTTGGCAGTTTCTTGCAAAACTAAATAGACTCTTACCATACAATCCTGCAATCCTGCTGTACATTCCAGCAGAGTCCTTTCAACTCCCTAAGGAGTTGAAAACCTGTTTTCTATACAAAAACTAATACAGGGATGTTCATAACAGCTTTATTCATTGTTTCCATGACTTGGAAACAACCAAGATATCCTTCAGTGAGTGATGGGCCAGTTAACTGTGGTATATCCAGACAATGGAATATTACTCAGCACTAAAAAGAAATGATCTGTCAAGCCATGAAAATACATGGAGGAGCCTTTAATGCATATTACTAAGTGAAAGAAGCCAAACTGAAAAAGCTACACGCCATATATCCCAATTATATAATGTCTGGTAAAGGCAAAACTATGGAGATAGATAGTAAAAAGATTAGTGATTGGCCGAGATTCAGGGGGTGGGAGGGAGGGAGGGATGGATAGGTGGGTGAAGCACACAGGATTTTTAGGGTAGTGAAAATGTTCTATATGATATTATAATGATGGGGAGTTGTTGATAATGGGGGAGGCTATGCATGTGCAGGGGCGGAAGGTATATGGAAAATATCTATACCTTCCTCTTAATTTTGTTAGGAACCTAAAACCCCTTAAAAAATAAAGTATTAAAACCTAAAAAAAGAGTCAGGTGTGATGGTTCACACTTGAAATTTCAGTACTTGGGAGACTGAGACAGGAGGATTGCAGGTTTGTGGCCAGTCTCAGCAACTTAATGAGGCCCTCAGCAAATTAGAGAGGCCTTTTTTCAAGATAAAATAAAAAAAATAAAAATAGAGCTGGGAGTGTAACTCAGAGGTAGAATGCCCCTGCGTTCAATCCCCAGTACCACAAACAAAACAAAACAAAACAAAACACCTAGGAACGAAATTATGTCATGAGCTCATTATTTTAGACCAGACTGGGAATCCTAAGTATTTTGAAAACATCCCTCTTTCCAAATGTTCCTTTCTTTATTCATTTTTTTTCAGTACTGGGGATTGAACCCAGGGGCATTCTACCTCCGGGATACACCCCCAGCCCTATTTTTTATTCTTTAGTTTGAAACAGTCTCACTAAGCTGTGGAGGGCCTCACTAAGTAGCTGAGGCTGGCCGCGAACCAGGATCCTCTAGTCTTAGCCTCCCAAGTACTGGGATTACAAGAGTGCGCCACCACGCCGGGCTCCTTTCTTTATTCTTTCTCTTTCCCTTCCTGTGCTGAGAGAGAGAGAGAGAGAGAGAGAGAGAGAGAGAGAGAGAGAATACAAAAATGAATGAATAAGAGAATCCAATCCAAACCAGCAAGCAGAAGTTCCCTAAAGGAAATCAAAACCCTGGAATGCTACGGTGGATTTTTCCTCCATTAAACATCCATTTCACACCTCACTCTTAACTCCCTTTTAGGAACTGTGTCCCCAGCTCTCCTTTGGATAATTATCTTTTCCCCCTTGTGTTAGTTAGTTTTCAGTCACTGTAAGAGAATACATGAGATAATTAACTTGCAAAGAGAAAAGGTTTCTTCTGACTCATGGTTTTGGAGGTCCCAGCTAATGATCAGGCAGACCCATTGCTTTTAGGCCTCAGGTGGTGCTGAATGGCAGGTTCAGGAAGCATGTGGCCAGGTTGCAAAAGAGAAAAAGGAAGAAGCCAGGATCCTATAATCCCCTTTGGGGACATACCCCCAACGACCTAAGGACCAAGGTCCCACCTGCTGCAGACTTACAGTACCACCCAGTAGTGTGCTCCTAGGGGACAAGTCTTTAACACATGGACTTTTGGAGGACAGTACCCATATTGAAACCATAGCACCATCTTGTACATTCTTGATGGAACTGTCAGTCAAGCGATCCTAGCCAAGTGTCAGCAAAAGAACTGTCAATCAAGTTGTCCTAGCCAAGACTCAGCAAAAGACCCAAACGAGGCCACTCAGTTCTCATTTGGGGACCTTAAATATTGAGTGTGGCGATGCCAGGATACCAGGATGATTGGAGCTGATTTTCTGCAGCGTCGTCATCCTAATTGTTGGCTAGTTCCTGCTGCTTGGAAACAGGCTTGCTTTTGGCTCTTTAGCAGTTTAATTCTTTGAGTGATTGCACATTGTCCCAGTATTGCTGTTTTATTTCAGTTAGCCAAAGCCAGGTCTATTGTTTATAAACAAAACAAAGAAATATCCAACTAATATAGATACTATATTATAGAAAGTCTTGATTCCATAGATTTTAATCTTGCCTTGATCCTATGAACACGGCTTCTCTGTTAGTCACTGATGGGATGCTGAAAGTTTAATGGTAGGATATAGTGACTTAGTATGTTATTTGTTTCAGGAAGAATGAACAGAATAGGTCATAATGAAATTAGAGCCACATACAGTCATATTTGTACAACTTTGGACTGGTTTCTGGAGATATCAATCCCAGGTAAAGTTTAATCAGTAACTACTCCAAATTAATCCAAATTTGAATAGTCTGAAATTAAATCTCACAGTTCATCTCCTTTCTGTTAGCAGAAATTTGGAATTACCTGTGACATAAAGTTTGGGAGGGGATAAGGTGGGAAGAGGATTTTAAATAGTTTGGCAGCTGAGGGACACAAAGAAGGAACTGTAACTTGAACAAACAACATTGTCCCCACGGTCTCCAAGTGACTTCCTAAGGTCATGCAAGTGAGCAAGCCCCATTTTCTCTCTCCCTCTTTCTCCTTCCCTTCCTGTTTTCCTCTCCCTTTCTCTTCTCCTCACCCATCTTGTCGCCTGTCTTTATCATACACATATCCCACACATCCATTTGCACCCTGTTTATCTATCTAATAGTAAACAGTGTCCCTCTTACTCTCATGGGATTCCAGGTAAGGATTCAGATTCAGAGGGGATTTGGATCTCATTTCACTTCTGTTACTTTCTGAGTGACCAAGGGCAACTCTTCTCTTAAACCCGTTTTTTTTTAATCTGGAAGAAAAAAGTATTCATGAGATGTTTACAAGGAAACCACATAGTGACTAGTCCACAGCCAGCGCCTAAGGATTAGTGTGTATTTCTTCTGCTGTTGTTAATGTTTTCCTATTGTTATTTCTTTCCAGAAAGGAAGAGAATTCTTCGTCACTCATTCTCAGCACATTCTCATCACACTTATCTCTCTTGGAGCCCATGCAACTCTCTTCTCACTGGGTTCAACCCTTTCCCCTCTCTTTCCCATATGGTGAGGCCCTCAGAGGGAAGCTGAGCTAAGGGAATCCATTCCTAGGAAAAGTTCAGGAACAGTGGAGAAATGTTAGCCTTCCGGAGAGTTCTGTTGGATTTTTCTTTACACCAGTGAAACACAAGTTTAGATTACTTTAGTAATTCTTTCATATAATATTTCCCTTTTCCTAAGTCCCATTTCCTATGCTTTTTGAGAGTTTATGTGAATTTTCAGATAAAAGCTAGAAAGAAAAATACAAGTCCCTAGATGTATTAACACAGGGTTAAATTTCACTCAGTATCTTCTGGCAAGTTATAACAAGGTTTTTGAAACTGAAACCACTATGGGCAAGAATATCTGTATGTATTTATTACAATGATAATAATGAATTGAACTGATCAAACTCTTTGAAAGTGTGAATGGTATTAGTGTTGTTATTGCTCTTGTTTTTGATGAAGTCTCTTTTAAATTTTTTTTATTGGTGCATTGTAATTATACATTTTGATATATGTCAGGGTATGAACATCATACATGCACACATTGCACATTTAGCCCTCCCTCCAATCCCACCCTATTCCCTCCCCCTTCCCTCCCTTTCATGCTCTGGATAGTGATTGAGTCTTATAAGTTTGTGTATGTACATCATGTGCTATAGTGATTAAGTCTTTAAAAAAAAGAGTTGCATTTAATGAATATCTCCCTCTTCCCTTGAAGGTTTTATTGTTACTATATTTGGTAAATTGGTTTCGGGAAAACTTTTGTTCTTTTAAGATCAGCAGTGTATGAGAAACACTATTTATCTGGCTGAGGCAGTCTCCCCTTGGCTGTTTTCCTAGACTCCCGACCGATTCCACTTGAAGACGCATGCTCTAGTTGATGGCCAACACACGTGCATATTTCTTACAGATGCGTTCAGCCTGGGAACTTATCAATAGTTGGAACTTGGAAGCACAGTAGCTCTAACAGAAAACCCTTGCTTTGCTGAATCATTAATGCTCAAGGTTTCAGTGCGAAAGCCCAACTGGGCTTAATGTACTCCCATCACCATTTCCAGCTGGAACTTGGAACACGCTCAAAGGCAGGGGCTAAGCGGAGACAGGATCTGGTGACTTAAGAGGCTGAAGGGATTTTCTCCCTGAGTCAAAATGTCTCTCCAGACGACTGTGGGATTTGACACTGCAGGGCAGCATTCCAATCTCTGTTTAATACAGGGACTTTGGAGGCAGCCACATCCTCTGTCTTAGCGCTGCTTCCTCTCTCCATGCATGACAACAGGTTCTATCGGATGCCACCCCAGGCACAGGGCCTGATCAGCCTTCCTCAAATAATGCGAGATGGTTCCCTTCTCCAGAGTTGGCATTCAGATCTGTCTCCCATCAAAATGTGTCTCTCTGACATACGTAATCCTCCTTAAGCCTGACTAGAGACCTTGGTTTCTGTTCTTTTCCCTGGGATGTGTGTGTGTGTGTGTGTGTGTGTGTGTGTGTGTGTGTGTGAGAGAGAGAGAGAGAGAGAGAGAGAGAGAATGAATGAGAATGTGTGGGGTGGGGTGGGGAATATAATTTATCTTGTTTTGAAGATGAGAGTTGGAGGAAAATTGAGGAAACTGAATAATGTTGTTAGAAGGCAGAAATAAAACTAAATTAAAAAAGGAAAAAAAGTGATATAGAAAAGTGAGAACATAAATTCAAATGTAAAAAGGGTACAAAAAAATCAAAATTGTTTCACTCACTTCTATGGTTAAGGATAGGTTAAATTAAGGAATAAAATTTCACCTTGTTTATAAAACACAGACTCATCATGAAATAGTGAAAATGTTTGGAGTAAGTAAAGGGAGAAAGGCAGGCCTCCATTCCCCTGGCCCCCACCTGCACCGACTCCACTCATAGCAGTGAGGAATTTTGATTTCACATCTGTGTCCTTTCACTCATCTATCAGGCTTTCTTGGACAAGCCACTGAGCGCTTCTAAGCCTCAGTTTCAACATCTGTAAAATGGGACTAACACCACTTAGAGTGTTGCTGAGAGAATTAAAATGTGCGTGTCACTGGTACAAATGTCACAAAATAAGAGTTTAGTTATTGCACATTATTACTTTTCAGGAACATGCAAACATATATACTTTTAACAATTAGAAATAGCCCCACACTATGCATCATATCATATAAATTACTATGTTTAAACTAATGGTTTGCCTGGAACATTTAAAAGATCATCTTATTTACATGCATGCATATGATCACAGAGTTAACGGTGCTACTTTAGGCTTGCTTTTTCTCTTCGAAGATGCCTTCCTAATCCTCACTTCCTATCTTGAGGAAATCCACACAAGTAGTGTGAATGCATCTACTGTTGAGAATGATATGATATGGTAATGTAGTATGTGGACATCTACATTTTCCTTCATGTTTATATAATCATAGACAAAAGTTTTATCAATTTATAAAAACAAGATTACAGGAAACATATATATTTTTGTAATATTTTATAATTATAAAATATTTTTCCTGAGTCTTCCTTTAGTAACAGAGGCTGGAAAGCTGAAAATTTGAGTTTACAGCAAATGTCTTTACCACAGGGGGTGGGGCAGACAAATATCCCAGGGCTGGTCACCTCTACCCTGGGGGAAACCTATGCAAAGATTTCTAGAAAAGTGTTCCTAATAAAAGGGATAAATTTGGCTTTGCTGTTTGTTATTGTTCTTCTCCCTTTGTCCCCGTTAGGAAGCAGAAATGATAACCAAAATGACAATACCATCTTTACATCATCATGGAAGAAATGTTAAGGATAAAGTCATATTAGTAGTGCTGATATGATAAAAAGACAAGAGCCTGAGTTTTGATAGCATATTGGGTGGATGAATTAGGAATAGCAATGACTGACCTCTGAGTTTCTAAAATAAACCCTAATTTGCTTAAGCCACGATCACTAGGTTTTCTTTCCTCTATAGGCAAATATATTCTTAACCAGTAGGCATACTTTTTTAAATTTTGTTTTTGTCACTCAAATCTTGTAGAAGTTCCAGTTGATTACTTATCATGGCCACAGACTATTTTTATGGTACAAATGATTATAATTTAGGCAGCCTTTCTCCAGTTGGTGGGTATTAAGTTTTTGTTCATTGTTTGTTTTGTCTTGTTTTGGGCCACTTCAAACAATGTTTCATCAAACATCCTTAAAAATATAGCCTTAAGGACTGAGACTTTTATTTTTATGGGATGAATTTCTTGGACTAGAATTGCTAAGTCAAGGGTGTGTATGTGTGTGTCTGTGTGTGTACATAATTAATTTTAGCAAATGCTCCCAGAATATATACTAAGAAAGCCAGTAATAATTTATGTTTTACAAGTAATGTGCAAGAATAACCTTTTCCACCCTACTTCCCATTGGCCAGTAGTTGTTATTAATCTTTTGCTAGTCTGATATTTAAAAAGTAACTGTTGGATTAGTTCACAGTTTCCTGACTGCTAGTAATTTTGAGCCCTTTTCTATATCCTTTTGGCTATTTAGATTTACTCTTCTGTGAATTCCTTTTTATGAAATTGAATATTTTTCTCTTGGGGAGTTTTCTTCTTGTTAACTTAAAAGAGGTTTTTAAAAATGTTACAGGTACTAAATTTTACTCCTGAGCCTTAGAATTTGTTTATAGTGTCTGCCATGGGCTGGATGTTTTTGTCCCTCAAACTTTACCTGTTGGAACCAAATCCCCCGTGTAATGGTAGTTGGAGATATGGGGCCTTTGGGAACTGATTTATTTTTTTTTCCTGGTTCTGGGAATCATACCCCGGGTCTTGCACATGCTAGTCAAGAGCTCTACCACTGAGCTATACCATCAGTCCTAAATATGGTATTTAAAGCTACTTATTTTCTAGTCTTAGATAAAGATTTTTTTTAACCAAGAGATTATATAGGGAGTTGCTCAATGTTTTTGGCATAAAAATATTTCATACTCTTTTCTGTCTTTGTATCATGTAAGTAAGAGGTCCATCTTATTTTCATCCTAATGGATGGCTAACTGTGCCAATGTCATTTAAAACTAAGCTTCAGCCTTTCAACTACGAGGTGCCACCTTGCCATGCATGGCACACTCATAGAGTCTGAAATTTATTTTTAGATTCTTTACTAATTTCCATGTGAGTCCTTTCCTGTCTCTATAGCAACACCGCCATATTGATTTCACTGCCAATGCATTATAGAATGCTGATATCTGGTGTGGAAAGTTCTTTCTCATCAATTCTTTCTTTTAAAACTTGGATTTTTGTCAGGCATTTAGTGACCCTTGTTACCTTTTAGATAAAATTTTACCCAATTAATCAAACATTCTGTTAGTATTCCAATTTCAGAATCTTTCCCCTTGAAAAACATGGTATATACTTCTATTTATTATTTTCTTTTTCTAACCCTTTAGTAAAACGACAGATTTTAATGTACCTCTTTTGGCTTTCTTATTTATTTATTTATTTATTTATTTATTTATTCATTCATTCATTCATTTATTTATTTATTTTTGTGGTGTTAGGGATTGAACACAGGGACATTCTACCTCCAAGATATACCCCCAGCCCTTTTTATTTCTTATTTGGAAACAGGGTCTCACTAAGTTGTTGAGAGCCTCACTAAATATCTGAGACTGGCCTTGATCCTGCGATCCTCCTCTCTCAGTTTCCCAAGTACTGGGATTACAGGCAGGTGCCACCACGCCCGGCTTGGCTTTCTTATTTAATTTATCTATATTTTATGGATTTTGCTACCAATATGAAAAGAATATGTTATCGTTTCCCCCTTTTAGTGTCTTAGAGCCTAGAGCAAAGCCATTGCTCTGTTTATTTATCTTATATCAGCCATATTCCCACATTTTAAAATTTAATCCAGTAAATTAAAAAAATATATGGTAGGTTCATTCCCATTCTTCTGAGGACCCTCCACACTGATTTCCAAAGTGATTACACTAATTTGCAATCCCACCAACAATGTATTAGAGTTCCTACTTCTCCACATCCTCAACAGCATTTATTATTGTTTGTGTTTTTAATGATTGCCAATTTAATTGGGGTTAGATGAAATCTCAGAGTAGTTTTGATTTGAATCTCTCTAATTGCTAATTATGTTGAACATTTTTTCATATATTTATTGGCCATTTGTGTTTCTTCTTTTGGGGGGGTACTGAGGATGGAACCCAGTGTTCTACCTCTGAGCTACACCCCTAGCCCTATTTTATTTTTTATTGTGAAGTCTTCTTTTGTGAAGTGTCTATTTAGTTCATTGGCTCATTTTTTATTTGGCAGTCGGTTTGTTTATTTATGTATTCATTTATTTATGTATTTATTTATTTTTGTGGTACTGGGGATTGAACCCAGGGGCACCTCTGATCTATACCCCCAACTCTATTTATTTTATTTTATTTTGAAACATGGTCTCTCTAAGTTGATGTGAGTCTCACTACTTGCTGAGGCTGTCCTTGAACCTGCAATCCTCCTGTCTCAGCCTCTCAAGTACTGGGATTACACATATGCACCATCATGCCTGGCTGGTGGCATGTTTAAATAGTTATCTAAAAATATCATCATCTCAACAGAAAAATGAAATGTTTTTCTTTTTCTTTTCTAATATCTAATATCAGTTTCTTAAGTTTCTCTCATATTGGCATTATGAGAATCTTCAAAACGGCATTTTAAATGTAACTGTGATAGTAGACATCCTTATTCAATTCCCAATTATGATTGAAATGAGTTTCCATATTTCTTCACTTAGGGTATTTTGCTGCAGGTTTCCATTTTTGATAAGCATTTCAGTTGTTTCCTTCTTTTTCTGTTTTATCTAAAACATTTCCAGCTTATATTGTAGTAATTCTCTTCCCTGCTTATACAATAGAAACACCAAGAGGTAATAGACACATTGATATCAAAACTCTTCCTAGATGAATAAAATGAGGGGTGGAGCTGGTTCACTGTGTCTTAAAGCTCCCCAGATAATTTTTATGTATATCTAAAAGTGACAACCATGGGCCAGCATTGAGTGTCCTCTTAATTATTTTGTAACAATGTGTTATGTTCCTGATTTTAAACCTCCCATGCCTTCCCAGAATAAATCCTAAATAGCCACAAGTTTAAAATTCCCTTAAAACATTGGTGAATTCTACTTTGCAAATATAGTTATAGATGTGATTAGTCTTTAATTTTTTCCTTTCCCACTATACTTAATAGTTTTTACATTAAATATATGTTAGCATCATATGATAAGTTAGATAACTTCCATCTTTAAGTCCTTACAACCTAGAGGAGTTAAATAAAACCAATATTATCTTTTCACTAAAGGTTACATAAACTTAACATTGACCCTTTCCAATCTGGTTACTCTTTTAATGATAGCTCTCCAATTGCCCTACCAATATATTCTCTGGCAACTGATTGTCCAAAATTTCCATTGCTTCTTGAGTTGACCATAGTGATTTATGTTTCTCTGGGAAACCATCCCATTTGCTCTAGGCTTTCAAATTTATTTACATATATTTGCCTATAATATGTTTTTTTAAGTAATTATTTTTATTTCTTCTATTTCTATGGTTTGATTTTCTTTTGAAATTCCCAATAGTTAATGTATGTTTGATATCTATTTTTCTCCAATATTAGTTTGTTTTTCCTACCAATTTTCATTTTCATTTTCCTTGAGTACTTTCATTTTTATAAATTTCATCTTTTTAGTTTGTGTTGTTTTATTTTATAGTTATTTTCCCATTTTTTCAAAGATGAATGCTGAGCTTCTTTATTTTTCCTTTCTTCTTCTTCTCCTCCCCCTTTTCCCTTCTTTTCCTCCTGCTTCTCCTCTTTCTCCCTCAATGCTGTGGATCAAACCCAGGGCTTCACAGAGCTTAAGTATGAGCTCTACCACTGAGCTATACCCCAAGCCCTCCTTTCTTCTTTAATGATGAAGGCATTAAAGATACATGTTTTCTTCTTCGTAGAGTTTTTAATTTTCTTTCTAGATTTTAGAGTAAAACTTCTTATAGTTAGTAATATCCTTCTCAGCTAAGAATTAACAAGGAATTTTTTCATAATATTATTTATTAGCACAGATATCGTAAAAATCATATGGGTTTAACTTAATTACATAGTTATTTTGGAATTTTTAAAGATTTTCTTTGAGGAAAGCACAAATTTGATTTTTTGAAAACATTATATAGCATATAAAAATGTATACTTAGTTTGCTTTTAAGGGATCTAATGTTCTCTGCAATGTTTCTTAAACCATTGCTCATGTTTTAAAATTTATTGAGGCACAAGTAATATGCTGCACATACTTACAATGTACAATTTGATGAGACTTGATAGAAATGCACCAACACAGATATGTGCCCCAACCAAGATACTTATTATTCCTCCACTCTCTAATTATATATAAATTAAATGTTATACACATGGAATCATATAATATGTAATTTTTGAAAAATCTGGATCCTTTCATGGAGAATGAAAAAATTTGAGATTTTTTCCTATTGCTATGTATATTAATTTTTTGTCATTTTTATTGTTAAATACTGTTCCATTGAACAGGGCATGGTGGCACACACCTGTAATCCCAGTACTTAGGGAGGATGAGACAGGAGGATCTCAAGTTTGAGGCCAGCCTGGGCAACTTAGCAAGACCTTGTTTCAAAATAAAAAATAAAATAGGAGTGGGGATATAGCTCAGAGGTAAAGTGCTCCTGAGTTCTATCCCCAGTACAAAAAAAATTTTTTTCCATTAAATGGAAATATCAGGTCTTGTTTACTTATCCATTGAGAGATATTTTAGTTGTCTCCAAGTTTTGCCAACAAAAAATAAGTTATCTATGAATATTTATATGCAGTGCTTTGTGTGAGCATGTTTTCTTTCCTCTTAGGTAAATATCTAGGAGTAGAATGGTTGGGTTGAACAGCAGTCTTTGTTTGGCTTTTGAAAAGAGTGTCAAACTGATGTACAAAATGGTTATGTGATGTTATAGCTCTGAGAGTTTATTCCCCATCCTCATCAACACTTGGTGTTGTCAGGCTTTTTAATTGTAGCTATTCTAATGGTTATAGAAAGATACCCCATTGTGATTTTAATTTGTACTTCTTTGATGATCATTGATGTTAAGGTACTTTTCATGGGACTTTTGACCATTAGTGTATGTTCTTGGGGGAAGTAGTTGTTCAAATATTTTGCCCATTTATCATTGGGTTGTTAGTTGTATTATCAAACTATAAGAGCTTCCTCTGTATTGTTAAATACCTGGTGTAAAGAATATTTTCTCCATGGTAAATTTTGAAGGACAATAGTTTCTTCTATGTGTGTGTGTGTGTGTGTGTGTGTGTGTGTGTGTGTGTGTGTGTTTCTGGGAATCAAACATAAAGTCTTGTGCATGTTAGGCAAGCACTCTACCACAGAGCCATATTCCTAGCCTTCTTCTTGTGATAAATCCCAGTATATCAAATTTTTTTAGGAATTGCACATTTTATGTCTTATCTAAGAAAGCTTTCTCTAGCCGATGGTAGCATAGGTTCTTTTCAGAGTTTTCTAAGCCTTTTTGGTTGTAGCTTTTACCTTTGGTTCTACAATCTATTTCAAGTTAATATTTGTGTGGTGTCCCTTTTTGTCACAAAAAATGCCCACTTCCAGATTCTCCATCCCAAAAATCTCTCTCTCGTCAGAGGGTACTTAAAGCCTTCCTTTTCTTTTCACTATAAAGCCTTTCAACACCCTTGTCTGCCTTTGAGTATCTACGAAAAGCTAGAGGTGGGGGCTCCTTCCCTTGCTATAGACATCTCTGACTGAATAGACTGCTTGTTCTCATTCAGGTGGTCTTCACTCATTTCCCTTTCTTTCTTTCTTTCTTTCTTTCTTTCTTTCTTTCTTTCTTTCTTT
>PVJS01010414.1:0-48041 GCA_004027185.1 Glis glis | reverse complement strand
AACTGGAGCCCAGGATGGACTTACACAAAGATATCAACTACTAAGCTGAAAGCGAGAAGGAGGGAGGGGGGAGGCGGGGGGTGGGAATTGGGGAGGGCTAACTGACCAATGAGTGCATGTATATGTCTACCACTCTGAAATCCTTCAAGATGTATGTTTGCAATGCACTAATAAAAATTAAAAAAAAAATAAAAAAAAAAAAGAATAAATAAGGCAGTATCATTAAATAGGAAAAGAACCTGTGTCTTCTAGTGGAATTAGAGATAGTTAATTAACACTCTTCTTTGGAAGGTGCCTCTGTCATTTCTTGTAGAAAGGAAACTGTTCATTTTTAGACAACCTCTGGCCCCCTTCAGAGACCCAGTTAGGGCCAATTTATAGTAATGGGACCATTAGCCCTGACACGGGTTCAAATAATAAAATAAACCTCTGAAGAAGTGGGAAGTAGTGATGTGCACAGTTTTGCTAGTTCAGGAAGCAGGGGCCTTCTAGTCAGTACACTGTTTTGTTTTGTCTACCAATCAAAATTTAGAGGTAACACGAATATAATTATCTCTTTTGCTTGTATAAATTCTGCTTTTGATTGGTTTTACAAGATCTCCCCAAAAGGCTCTAGAGTATTCAATATTCTTTTTTTTTTTGCATACTGGGGATTGAACCCAGGGGTGTTCTACCTCCGAGCTACACCCCCAGCCCTATTTTTATTCTTTTTTTTTGAAACAGGGTCTCACTAAGTTGCGGAGGGCCTCACTAAGTAGCTGAGGCTGGCCTTGAACCTGTGATCCTCCAGTCTCAGCCTCCCAAGTACTGGGATTACAAGCATGAGCCACCATGCTCGGTTTCAGTATTTTTATTGTAATAGGGCTGCCCAGCCCATGAGCCAATGAGAGCTATTTTCCTGAGAATTACTGTCCTCTCCTTATCCATGAGAATGGGCCTCCAGACCTGTTTTTTTCTGCCTGATTCTTCTCCCTTAGACTACTAGGGGTTAAAATATAGCTGAAACTGGGACTCATCACATCTCTTCCTGGATCTGGGGAACACACACACAGAGACAGAAAATATGAATGACAATGGATTAGGAGCAATCCAATGACAATGTGTTTTCACGGCCATGGGGGAGCCATATTTCTCTGTAATCAAAGGAAACGAGGAAGCTGAGAAAGCTCATCCAGAGTGAAAGTGAGAAAAAAGGAGAAGCAGAAGCAGCTTTTGCCATTATTTATCTACTTGGTTTTTGTGAGAATCCCTACATCCCTGTAATAAATTGCCCCAATTTATTTTATCTAGATCAAATTGGTTCCTGTAACTTACAATCAAAGGATCCTAACTAAAACGCAGACTAAAGAAGACACTGATAATTTATTTGGCTTGTGGATTTATTTCTGGTAGTTTAAAACATAAATCGAAAAATGGCTTGTATCCAACTTGCTATGATTTCAGAACAAGAAAGTCAGGTATAGAGTAAGTGTGGCATAAGGGTATGCTTTGGAATTAATTCAGAACAGATATGAATGTTGGTCTCTTGCTATCTTGGAGAAAGTGGGCATATCAGTTAACCTCTATGAGTCTTAGTTTCATTGACTTTAGAATGGAAATCACACTTACCTCATAGGATTGCTGTTAAATTTATGAACTACAATATGTAAAGCAGCTAGCTATCATAGAGGCCTTCCTTACTATCTATAGGAAGTTTCTGTTGAGGCAAAGTTATTAGCTTGTCCCCTGCCGCCCATTTTTTTTTTTTTTTTACTTCTTGGTTCTTCTCAAGATTGGTTCAGGAATAGGACAGGACTGCATGCAGGCACGGAAGAACTCTAGTGTCTCCAAGCAGAGATTGACTGGGTGGGTGGAAAGTGCAGATGGGCTGAGGACATTGAAGGGAAGAAGAGACAGGGAATAGAGAGGGACAAATACAAGCTTTGCATGCCTCAGAGTTTTGGTGCAGACCCACCTAAGCTGACAGATACACAAGAGCTGATGGTAAAGTTGCAATAATCACACCACAGGGGTGGTTTACCTTCTCGCCCATCTGAGGTTCTGATGCCTTTATATCTTATGCTGTGTTTATATTCAGTACCCATGCTTCACTAAGCCTTTTAAACAGCTTGTCAACTCAGCCCTATTGGCATTTTGAGCCAACAGTTCTTTATTTGGGGAACTGTCCTGTGCATTGCAGGATGTTTAGCAGCAGTTCTGTCTTTTATCCACCAAGGGTGACTATCAGAAATGGCTCAGGACACTGCCAAATGGCCCTTGGTTAGGCTGGGGTGGGGACACAAAATCACCCCTGGTAGAGAATCACTGCTCTAAAATAATCTTTTTACAAAAGATCAGTAACTTTGTTTTAATCTCGCCTCTTTCCTCCCATCTCCCATCTCTTTTTACAAACTTGGTCCTGATTGCCCCATGTGATGTGTGACCTGTGAGAGGACTGGACCTGGAACAAGGAGACCTGAGTGCAGATACCCTCCCCTCAGAGAGAGGAAGAGAGAGCTCATAGGCACTTGTGGGGCTCATTGTTAATAGTTCTCATTGCTGTTCTAAAGAGGGGCTTGGAGACTTGTTCAGTTGACATCACTGGAGTTCCACTGTGGGAAGGTCAGTCCTTTACTCCGCGCCCACCCCCAGGTCTTGGACTGTGGCGGAGGTTGTGCTGTTTTGCCATCAGCAGAGGAGCCTAAATGTTGAAGTCTCAGAGTGAGCCATGGGTAAGTTCTGAGGAGTGAGAGGGCTAGAAATTAAGCCTACTCCTTTAAATGGTATTTAAAAAATGAAGTTTGGGTAAATCCTTATCTGATCTTGAGTAGGGGGTAGTGAACACCATCTGTTTTGTTGTGCATCATTTTTGGAAAGAGGCAGGACAATTTTGCTGACCCTAGATGTGTGCACAGCATGGCCACAGTAGGTGTAGACCACTCTGCTGCTGGGTTGCTTATGCCTACGTTTCATACTTGCTTTTGTTTATTATTAGGGATAGCAACTCACTGTTCTCAGGATTTGTTTACCAAAAAACCCTCCCAATTTCCTGCTGAAAATCAAGTAGAGCCACAGATACCAAATGGTATCTAAGTTTATTAGAAAACTCTCTAAGATAAGAATAAATAGGAGCAGATTGGGCCCAAGGCACATTTCTCTAAGTCATGAATTGTATTAGTTCATGCACTTTGTAATATCTACCTTGAAAATTTATTACCTGTACTATTTCCCTTTCATTATAAACAAATAAAACATTACATTGTACAGAGTAGCTGAGTTTTTTAGTAACTGGCCTTCACCGAACTTCAATAGTAGAATACATACTGGTATACACCTAAATTCAAACAATATTAGCTGGAAATGAGCATTTTTTTAAAGGAATCAATTCTACCCTTAGATTTGTCAGTAACCAAAGAACAGCTCAGCAATAAAAAATGAATTAAGGGAGAATACATTAAATACTATATTTTGAAAAACACTTGTTTCGCATCTGTATGTATATCTTTGTCAACTAAATCAATTGCTTAGCCCAAACAACTTAGTGTAAGAACCATGTACCAAAGATACATGTCTATCTAATTATGTTTTAAAATGAGTATTGTTAAGGGCATTTTTAAATACTATACTATCTTCATCTAAATTTAAAGCTCATTGAAATGCCTACTATGGAGGCTACCAGGAATGAAACAGGCAATCTTGTCAGTTGGGAAGGGAGAGGACTGTATTTGGAGAAATGTTCTCAGAAATTCATCGACAATCAGATATCCCAAAGGGTGACAGAACCTAGGATCTGTGCCCTTTTTGTATTTCTAATATCCATATCAAAATGAAAACCCTTTCTGAAAGATGGTTATACCCAAAATATATTTGGTCTAATTGGACACTCTGTCTTTTTTTCCATTTCTCCCTATGAATTAGGAGACTAATATAACTTGGGGTTGTCTGGGAAGATAGCTCCCAAGTTTGCTGGGTTGGGACTGAAAAGGGAACAACTAGTGTAATGTTTCCTTTGTCCAAATCCTGCTCAAACCTTTATCAGCTGTGTGACCTCGGAATGAAATTTTCATAAGATAATGTATTTAAAGGATTAGTAAAGTGCTTGACACATAGTGAATACTTTATAAACTAATGTTTTATAATTTAAAAATTATTATTGAAACACTCTTCTTGTTTATTCATGATTTGCTAAAAATTACCCAACAATTCCAATTGTCTTCTCTGTGCTCAGTGTATGGGATGTGGGCTTAGTTTGGTAGGGATGCTGTGATGCTCTGAATTTTCTTCCAACCCTCAGCCCTGCCCCACCAAGTGGGTTCATCCAAAGCAGATGAGAGACTATTAAACTGACCCAATGTGATGATGATGGTTTCATCTATACTTTATCAATATTCTTTGACCAAGACTTGGTTCCAAGATTCATCTGAGTGGGACTGAAAAGCATCTTAGTCCCCAAGTATCCCCTCATCACTTCTTGTCTGAAATTCCTTCCATAGGTGACTCTTTAGCTAACATCAAGAGAAGTTTGGAGAAGCAAACGGTGAGTTCATTCCTCTCTTTTAGAAGTGAGCAGATGGGTGGATTACTGAGCTGTCCCGAGTCCCAAACTTAGCGCTTTAATCAAAGTGAGGTTCTTGGACAGGAGAGGCCAGGGCCAGCTTAAAAAATTCACCTGTATTTTGCATAGGTACTATCTACAGGAATAAACATACCACATGCACATGGTTTCCCAATGCTTTGTGTTTAAATTCATGGGCTTCCATCGGAATCCAGTCCTTGGGCTTTGGTGATTCATATGTCATTCTCCACTTTAGCTGTAGAAGCAGCAGGTGGAGTGAAAGAGCCTGTTCAGAGCAGCCAGATTTTGTTTTGGTTGTCAGCTGAAACAGAAACCCCATCATTCTGGACTTGGCAGCTCGTTAGTGGAAAAGCCACCGGGAAGCTCTGAGTTGGTAATTTAGAGCACAAGCTTATTCCCTGATACAGCTGCAGAGCAGCAGGTGGTTGTAACTTAAGCAAACACTAGCTTTAAAAAAAAACGGAATAAGGAAATGGAAAAACTTTTTACTATTATTATTTCTTTTGCACATGTCAAAGGATGTGAGGTTTTCTTTTTTTTGCATATGGCTAAGGATGTGAGAGTTTTGCTTCTTTTTCCTTTGGATTCTTTTCTTATTAACTTGCTTCGATTTATGTAAGACAGCCTCTCACTCCATTTCAACTCAATAAACACTGAGCACCTACTGTGTGCCAGACACAGTCTTAGGTGTTGGGAATCTTCATTTCCTGCTTCAGATTTCAGTGTGAAGACAGATATGCATGGAGCTTCCTAATAAAGGAACAAAGAAATTCCACCAGAGCAGTGAACAAGGAGCAGTTCTGATCATGGAGTGAGAGAAACCTCCTAGGAGAAAATGAACAAGACCTAAAGGGATAAATAGAGCAGAAATGGATTAGAGGGAGAGAGTTCCAGAAAGAGGGAGCTGTCAGAGAAAAATCTGAAGGTTGTCAGAGTGATTGAGGGTGGGAGGAAAAAAAAGTAGAGGTGTTCATTCTATGTCTCTGTCTAATGGATATGCTCATGTTAAAAAAATGCACCTCTACTGAACCATCTTCCCAAAGGCACATCAAACTAAAAAATATGTAGCAACCTTTTCTTGTCGTATGAAGTATGGGGAAAACAGAAGGAAGGATTGTCATGACATGAAGAATTAGAGGAACTATGAAAAACAGAATAGAGTAATAAGAGTATGAGAAGAGAGCAGCTGTGGTGGTGCACGCCTGTAATCCCAGGACTTGGGAGGCTGAGATAGGAGGATCGTAGCTTCATGGCTAGCCTCGGCAACTTAGTGAGGCCCTGTTTCAAGACAAAAAATAAAATAGGGCTGGGGGTGTAGTTCAGAGATAGAATGCCTCAGGATTCAATCCCTAGTAACACACACACACACACACACACACACACACACACACACACTGCTGTGGTAAAAAGGAAAATAGATCTGGAGCAAATATGAGAAACTCATTCACTTTTGTCTATACATCTCTCACACCTTCAAAGATATAAGGGAAAAGGTTATCCATGTGAGCATTACAAATGTGAAAATAGTTGTAATTTACCTTAATCAGAAATTTGGTGTAAATATTAGATAAAAAAACTAAAAATGCCATAGAAACTGTTAAGATGATTTTTACTAAATGAATAAAAATGAAATATTCATCAATGGGAATCCTCAGGTTGTGAAGATATTGTGGGTTCCTACATTTTAATAAATTTAATGTGATTCCAATTAAATTCCAACAGGATCTTTTTTGAAACTTCTGAGTGCATCCTTACCAGACAGTAAAATGTACTGCAAAGCTAAAATAAATTTTTGTGATACTGAAGCAAAAATACAGATAAGTTAAGTAGAAAAATCTTCAAAACCACTGAAACAGACATTTGCATGTGTAAGAATTCAACATGTGATTAAGAAGTGATTTCTAATTAGTAGTTAAATAATTTGTTAGTTTATAGTCTACAGAGACAAGGATATAGAAAAATTGTCTAATTCTATAGCATATAGTATACTAAAATATATTAATATTGTATTAAAGAGCTAAACACAAAGAAATAAATTACATGAGTATTTTTAAAAATATTGGTTACTGTGTAAGAGAAAAATGTTTTTTCAACCTTAAAAATAAAAGTAGCACAGGTGTTTCCAAGATGGCAACTAAGGAAGATACCACGTTACGATCTCTCTGAGACTTGGATTTCAATCACTGTGAAAGCAACTTCTCGATAGGAGAAGAAAAGCAGCGAAAATTTGAACTAAACAACAAAACATTTGAAATGCAACTGAATAAAAGCCAGAAGACAAAACAGAGGACAGTAAATTTAGCTCCAAGCGCCTTACCCAGGGAAGGGCGGCGGTGCCATCTTGGCCGGACCGCGCCAGCCGCTATCGGCATTGCGGCTTCCACCCACCACCAGCAGAGAAGCCAGAGACCTGTCGTGAGTTCATCTGCAGATCAGCAGAGACGAAAGCAAGCAGCGGCTCCTCCACACTCAACACACCAAACGGCGGCGGCGACAGCGGCTGCAGCAGCGCCATCTTGGCAGGACCTTACTGGCAGCTACCAGCATTGTGGCTTCCACACAAGACCAACAGAGATGCCACCGACCTGTTGTGAATCCAGCAATCACAGAATAGTAGCAGTGAAGGTGAGCAACAACTTGCTCCATGCGCGACACAGACCCGAACTGCTGTGTCGGCAGAAGTGGCAGCGGCGCCATCTTGGTCAGACCTCGCCGGTGGCTACCGGCATTGTGGCTTCTGCAGGCCACCAACAAAGAAACCAGGGCCCTGCGGCAGTGGCTGAGCCCACCATGTCCCCTAGAGATTAAGAGCAGCGCTCAATGAGACCGTAAGTCAATGAGCCACCCCAGGGGGAGACCACCCAGCGCAGCCACAGGGACTCACAGGGTCTGACACTGTGCAGAATACCCCAGTGGAGGTGGGAGTGGGGTCTGCTGTGGGATGCGGTAGATGCATGGATAAGCAGACAGTCCCTGGCGACAATTGGGTGGGACAGACTTGCAGCCTGTGGGTCGCAGAGCCCTTCTAGAGTCCCCGGGGATTGCCACAGGACATACAGTTGTACCTGGGAAAAAATAGGACCAACCCAGCCCTCTCTGTGGAAAATGTGGAGTTCCATGTTTGCACAGAATTGGGTCAAAGTGACATCTGCCGCTTCTGTAGGCAAAGAGAGACACAAGGCCAAGGCCCCCTGCTGGTGACACCTGCCATAAGAGTAGACAGAGAGAGACATAGGGACAGCCCAAGTGGAGAATGTGGAGACCCACACTTGCAGTGAGAGGGGCAATAGCAGCATTGGTCACCTACACAGGTAGTGAGAGGCACCAGGCAAGGGTCCCAATCACTGAGGGAGACCAAGAATTGGGCCTGCAAATGTTCATTATACTGAGCAAGTGAGAATAACCATTCAGTAAAGGCTACTCACTTTTAAGGATCACCTAGTAGCAACTATCTACCTCCAGAATGAGATATTATAAAAGGGAGAGAGAATAGAAATAGGAAACCTACAGAGTGAGAGCGAGAGCTATCAAAAAAAAAAAGCCACAAAGATATAAACTTAACAAACCTGAAATCATGGGAAGGAAGAATAGCAAAGAAACAATGAGCTCCCACAACCCCACAACAACAGAACCCGCCAACACAGAAGTGCAAAGATTGACAGAAGGACAATTCAGAACTTTAATAATAGAAATGATACAGGATTTCCAAAAAGAATTCAGAGAGAACCTGAAAGTAATAAAATAAACAAAGACTCTGACACCCTGACCTGCAATCAAAAAAAGCTCTGAAGGAAGTGAAGGATGCAATAATTGAAATGAAGGCATCAATACAAACCATCAACAATAGACTAGACCACATGGAAAACAGACTCTCACTCATAGAAGATGACCTCTTCAAAAATGAACGCATAGTATATAATTTAGAAAAAACAATTCGACAGCATGAATTCTACATTGAAAAGATCTCAGCCAACCTTAAAAGAGCAAACCTAAGAATAATAGACATAGAAGAGGGAATAGAAGCTGAAACCAAAGGAATCAATAATCTATTCAGAGAAGTAATATTAGAAAATTTTCCAAAAATAGAAAAAGAGGTGGACTCACAGGTATAGGAAACATATAGAACCCCTAATAGACAAGATCAGAGAACATGCCACATAATAATCAAACTGACTAATGTAGAAGCCAAGGAGAGAATCTTAAAGGCAGTGACAGTAAAAGACCAAGTAACATTCAGAGGCAAACTGATGAGAATCACTCCCGACCTTCCAAACCAAGTCATGAAAGCCAGGAGGGCCTGGAGCAACATATTCCAAACTCTGGAAGAAAACAACTTCCAGCCAAGATTTATCTATCCAGCAAAGATATCTATCAAACTTGATAGGGAAATAAAAACCTTCCATGACAAGCAGAAGCTGAAAGACTTTGTGTCCTCCAAACCGGCAATAGAGAGAATACTCAAAGAGATTAATTACAAAGAAGAAATAATAAAGAAATGCCAGAACCAGAGAAACAGTGATTTCCATCAAACAAACAACTAGGCAAAGAACAAACACTACCTCAAACAGAAATTAAAACTCAAAATGTTAGGAATGAAAACTCATCTCTCAATAATTATGTTGAATATAAATGGCCTCAACTCCCCAATCAAAAGACATAATGTGGAAAAATGGATTAAAATCACAATCCATCTATATACTGCCTGCAAGAAACACACCTTACAAGTAAAGGTACGCACAAACTAAAGGTGAAGGGATGGAGCAAGGTAATCCACGCTAACAGAACTCGAAAACAAGCAGGAGTAGCAAGTATGATATCAGACAAATTAGACTTCAAACCTAAAATTATCAGAAGAGACAAAGAAGGTCATTTCTTACTGGTAAAAGGAACAATCTAGCAAGAGGATATAACAATAGTCAACATTTATGCCCCAAACATATGTGCAACCACTTTCATAAAAGAAACTCTTTGTGACATTAAATCACACATGGATCCCAATACAATAAAATCGGGAGACTTCAACACTTCTCACACCACTAGATCGATCTTCAAGACAAAAGGTCAGTAAAGATGCTGTAGAACTAAGGAACACCATAAACCAAATGGATGTACTGGACACATACAGAATATTCCACCCACCTACAGCTGAATTCACATTTTTTTAGCTGCTCATGGAACCTTCTCTAAAATAGACCATATCCTAGGCCACAAAGTGAGTACTAGCAAGTTCCAAAAATGTGATATAATCCCCTGCGTCTTTTCAGACCATAATGAAATGAAACTAGAAATCAACTATAAAAAGACCCAGAGAAACCTCATAAACATGTGGAGACCGAACACCACACTGCTGAATGAGGAATGGGTCAGAGAAGAAATAAGGGGAGAAGTTAAGAAATTCCTAGAAACAAACAAAAACAAAGATGCAACATATCAAAATCTCTGGGACACCCTGAAGGCAGTATTAAGAGGAAAATTCATAGCACTGAGTGTCCACATAAGAAAAACAGAAAAATCACCAAATAAATAACCTAATGACACACCTCAAAACCCTTGAAAAACAGGAACAGTCTAACCCCAAAGCCAGTAGAAGACAGGAAATTATTAAAATCAGAGCAGATATCAATGAAGTTGAGAATAAAAAAACAATACAAAAAAATCAACAAAACCAAAAGCTGGTTCCTTGAAAATATAAACAAGATAGATAAACCACTAGCCAACCTAACAAAAAGAAAGAATCAACCCAAATTACTAAAATAAGAAATGAAAAAGGTGATATTATCACTGATGGCATGGAAATCCAGAGTAGTATCAGGAACTACTCTGAAACCTATATTCCAACAAAATGGAAAACCTAGAAGAAATTGACAAATTTCTAGACACGTACAACCTTCCTAAGTTGAGTCAAGAAGACATAGAAAATTTAAATCGACCAATAGCAAACAAAGAAATTGAAGGAGCAATAAAGGGCCTACTATCAAAGAAAATCCCAGGTCCAGATGGTGTCCCAGGTGAATTTTATAAAACCTTTACAGAAGAACCAATCCCAATACTCCTCAATCTGTTCTGTGAAATAGAAAGAAATGGGACTCTCCCAAATACATTCTGTGAAGCCAACATCACATTAATACCAAAACCAAATAAAGACAGCTCAAGAAAAGAAAACTACAGACCTATATTGTTGATGAACTTAGATGCAAAACTTCTAAACAAAATACTAGCAATACACATTCAAAAACACATCATGAAAATCATACATCATGACCAAGTCGGTTTCATCCCAGGGATGCAAGGCTGGTTCAACATACAAAAAAACAATCCATTTAATCCACCACATAAACAGAACTAAAGACAACAATCACATGATCATTTCAATAGACACTGAAAAAGCATTTGACAAAATCTAACACCCATTCATGATAAGAACACTGAAGAGAATTGGAATACAAGGAACATACCTCAACATCATAAAGGCAATATACAATAGGCCCATAGCCAACATCATGTTGAATGGGGCAAAACTATGAGAGTTCCCCTTAAAAACAGGAACAAGACAACGATGTCCACTGTCACCACTCCTTTTCAATATAGTACTAGAGACTCTAGCCAGAGCAATAACACAAGAAGAGAAGGAAATAAAAGCAGTACAAATAGGAAAAGAAGAAATGAAATATCTTTATTTGCAGATGACATGATGTTATACTTAGAAGACCCAACAAACTCAACTAAAAGGCTTAATAGAACTGATCAGAAATTCAGCAAAGTGTCTGGATACAAAATCAATATTAAAAAATCAGAAGCTTTTCTATATTCCAACCATAAATCCACTGAAAAAGAAATCAGAAAACATATCCATTCATGATATCCCCCAAACAATAAAATACTTAGGAATAAACCTAACCAAGTAGGTAAAAGACCTCTACAAGGAAAATTATAAATCATTGAAAAAAGAAATTTAAGAAGATCTTAGAAGATGGAAAGACCTCCCATGCTCTTGGATAGGCAGAATAAATATCATGAAAATGGCCATTCTTCCAAAAGTGATCTACAGATTTAATGCAATACCCATTCAATTACCAAGATTATTCTTCACAGACATAGAAAAATCTGTCCTTAAATTCATTTGGAACAAAAAGCCCAGAATAGCCAAAATAGTTCTTACAATAAGAACCATGCAGGAGGCATCAAAATATCTGACTTCAAATTATACTACAAAGCCATAGTAATAAAAACAGCATGGTATTGGCACAAAAGCAGACACATAGACCAATGGAGCAGAATAGAAGACTCAGAAACAAATCCACACACTTACAGCCAATTTATTTTTGACAAAGGATCAAAAAACATACACTGGAAAAAATATAGCCTTTTTAACAAATGGTGTTGGCAAAACTGGTTAACCACGTGCAGAAAAATGGAAATAAACCCCACATTCTCACCTTGCACAAGTGTCAATTCAAGATGGATCAAAGACCTAGAAATTAGACCAGAGACCTTGCAGCTACTTGAAGAGGGCATAGGTCAAACTCTTCAACACATAGGCGCAGGCAAAAACTTCTCAACAAGACCCCAGAGGCACAAGATATTAAAAAGGGAATCAATATGTAGGATTGCATTAAACTGAAGAGCTTCTGCTCAGCAAAGGAAACTAGCAAAAACCTCAATAGAGAGCTGACAGAATGGGAGAAGATTTTTGCCAGCTACTCCTCTATTATCTAGAATATACAGAGAACTCAAGAAACTCACTGTTAAGAACACAAACAACCCAATCAAAAAATGGGCAAGTGAACTAAATAGGCACTTCACAAATGAAGAAATACAAATGGTCAATAAGTGTATGAAAAAATGTTCAGCATCATTAGCAATTAGAGAGATGCAAATCAAAACTACCCTGAGATTTCATCTAACCCTAATCAGAATGGCAATCATTGAAAACACAAACAATAACAAATGCTGGTGAGGATGTGAAGAAGTAGGAACTCTAATACATTGTTGGTGGGATTGCAAATTAGTGTAACCACTTTGGAAAACAGTGTGAAGGATCCTCAGAAGATTGGGAATGGACTTACCTTATGACCCAGCTATACCACTTCTAGGTATCTACCCAAAAGAATGGGAACCAAATTATCAGACTAATGCATGTGTACCAATATTTATAGCTGGACAAGTCACAATTGCCAAACTATGGAACCAGCCAAGATGCCCGTCAACAGATGAATGGATTACAAAACTAATGGAATTTTATGCAACCACCAAGAAGAACAAAATTATATAATTTGCAGGAAAGTGGGTAGAATTTGAGAACATTATGCTTAGTGAGATTAGTCAGTCACAAAAAGTGAAAAGTCGGATGCTCTCCCTAATATGAAGAAGCTAGGTAGAATAGGGCATAGGAGGGACTCCAGACAAATATGGAGAGAACCTCAGATTAACAAAGAAGGAGAACTAACTGAGGGGGATATGAGGGGAAAAGGGAAACACCCTAATGCACAGGATGTACATACGCAAATATACCAAAGTTAACTACTATGCTGAGCATGAGAAAGAGGGAAGGGAGAGGGAATGGGGGTGGGAATTGGGGGAGGGCTAACTGACCATTGTGTGCATGTATACTTCTACCACCCTGAAATCCATCAAGTTGTATGATTACAATGCACCAACTAAAAATATATAAAAAAATAAAGGTAGCCAGGTGTTGTGGCACATGCTTGTAATCCCAGTACTTGGGAGGCTGAGACAGGAGGATTGCAGGTTCAAGGCCAGCCTCAGAAATTTAGTGAGACCCTGTTTCAAAATAAAAAATCAAATGTGGCTGGGGCTGTAGCTCAGAGTTAGAATGCCCCTGGGATCAATCTCCGATACCTCCTCCCCCCATACTAAATAAATAAGTAAATAAATAAAAATAAAGACATAAACCATTACACTAAAGATAGATTTGTGAATAAGATCAGTTAAATATAAAAAGGAAAAGTATTTTCCATATCTAATGTGGTGGATTAGATCCTTAATATTTAAGAGTGTTTACAGACCAATACACACAAGGTTAACAAAAACACAGTAGGAAAATGAGTATAGGACTTGGAGAGATGATTGGCAAAAGATGACAAAAGTGCAGCAAGATAGCTTTTGTTTTGTTTTTGTTTATCAAATCTGTAAAGAGTTTGCCAATATAGTGTTTGGTATTTGTGAAGGGAGGAGACTGGTACTGCTCTCCTAGCATTCGTGGTAATTTAATGTTCAGAACCTATGGAGAATCGTCACCGCACACCGTAACAATGCTTAGTCCCACCTAGCAGTCTTTCTAGAAATTTCTCCTAGGGAAATGATCATAACTGTGTAAAGACTTAAAAGTCCAGATGTTTGTCCCAGGGTTTTAAAAAATTATAGGTGTATAATTAGAAATTACCCACATCTCCAAAAAGGAGATGGGTAAATAAATTTACATGATAGATTATGTAGCTTAGAAAAATCATCTTCAGTAGGACTTTAATGAGCATGGGGAGGTAGTCCCATTTACTCCATGTTGCAGAAGAAGAAAAAGGGAGACTATATGACATCATTCTAATTTAAAAAAAATTAAAAATATTTGCAAATATTTACAAATTTAATGATGGAAGCATATAAATCTCCTTTTAACAGTGATTATTAATAAGTGGTAAGAGCAAAGATTCTTTTAATTTCATTCTTGGTGTTTTCGAAATTTATTAAGAAGATGAAATAGTGAAATTCTCTCTTTCTCTCTTCTCTCTTTTTCCCTCCCTCCCTCCCTCCCTCCCTCTCTCCATTTTCAACAGCCTAATCTTAGGGGCACAGAGCATTCTTTTAGAAATAGTGGCACTGTAGCATTTAATAGTTGGAGTGGAAATTCTGGAAACAAGGGTGCTACTGACAGTGGGGATGGAGTCGGCCAGGTCCTCCAGCTTCATGGCGGACTGGGAAAATCAGAGTCCCACTGGTGCAGAGAGTGACCAACCTGGAACATGTCTCCAAAGCTTGCTCCTCCCTGTTCTCTGCTCTTCTCACCGCCTGCCATACACACACTCCAGGGCCAGAGGAAGTAGTGTGGTCCGTGGTCCGCAGTAGGTCCGCCAAGGCAGAGCCACTGGTGAGACAGAGAGGGGCTGAGCTCCAGGGCTGTGGACTGATCCACGCCTTGTCCTCCCTGAGTACTTCCTAGCTGCTGTGACCTTGAGAGGTGCCTTTTATGTAAAATAGAAGAAAAGTCCTTTATTTTTTTCAAGAGGCTGATACATTGGAGAATTAGAGGGAATGGCAGTTAACATGAACTGAGGATCTTTTAACTCAGTAGGGCAAGAGACCTTCATCAAAAGGAGTCAGCCGATGAAGGAGAACCCCCAGTACCCCAAGTGGAAATGAAAGGGATTGACTGCAAGAGGGATGGAGCTGAAAACAGGTCTTGGACAGAACACAGGATGGAAATTAACGCAGGGTTAAGCGTATTCCATTCATATTTATTCTCTCTTCTCTCTCTCTTCTTTCCTTTGCTCCCTCTCTCTTCACATTTATTAGGCACCTATTGAATACCATCATACCCTGGGAATTCTACTTCCAAACTTCAAATAGCTCAGGTCCTAACAGAGCTACCTTTCCCGGTGTTGGGATTCTGTAATTGGCGCATGCCACGGGTTGCGTGGCCTACTGCTTTACTGTTCTTCCCTGAGGGGTAAAATGAATGACGATCTATACTCTCCCCTGTGACATTAGGTTGACTGCAGAATTTAACCTCCTTCTCCCTTGAAGGTGACTGATACTACGAAGACAGAAAAGGATGGATAGAATTTCCTGGGTTAGTGGAGTAAGGACATGATGGGAGAATCTTCTTAAAATTCATATTCCTAGGCCCATATTCAGATATCCTGATTGAGTAGATTGAGAGTAGGGCCCAGGCTGTCTGCATTTTTAACAATGCCCTCAGTTGATTTTGAGGTCCTGTACACTTTGAGAAATGTTGAGGATTTGAGTCCTCATTATTTTGACATCCTCTCTGGTTCTTTCAGTTTAAGGTCTCAGAGGTGACAGGTTGCATCCCACAGAATCTTCTGTCAACGACTCTTAGGACTCCCACCAGGCACAAGGTCATTTTAGACCCACACCTTGTCTTACCTTCCTCTTGAACTCTCTTCTCATGAGCCCTCTATGCCGTTGTACAATTCAATCAAGAAAGAACATTTTTGAAGGGACTTGTTCAGCATCCTCTAGGTTTCAGGGGAAGTCAGAGAGATTTTCTGTTTCCTCAATAGAACATTCTAGGCTTTCCTCTAGGTTGGTAACAAGGGTAATGATAGCACAGTCGCCCAGCTTGGTTGTCAAGAGGGAAGTTTGGGACAATTCATGAAGAATAACCTAGTGACATTCATATGCCTCTTGGTAGGCTGTGACAACCTACCCAGGTTACCAGTTACTTCTCCCTCTGAGGAAGGAGAGAAACAGCACTCAAGTTCTGTTATTCTCCCCTCACCTCCTCCCCTACTTTGTTACCTTCTACTTCAATGCTGCCTGGTCTTATTTCAGTTAAATCAGTTGATTTGCTTGTGAAACCTCAGTGTTGGCTGAGTTCAAGGACTTAGTTTGTTACATTTCAAAACTGACCTTGACTTTCCACTTCTGACCCTGGAGATTCTCTGATCCATACATCATTTTCTGGTACTGGTGCACAGTATGATAACAGAGATTGATGATGATAAAATGTGATATGCAGAGGTCCTATGTTTTGGTTCACAGAGAGACTAGATTACATGCCAGACTTCTCTATCCTAAAGTATGAGCTTTACGAAGACATGGTCAGCATTTGCAAAGTAACTTTGCTAGCTCAACAGACACATTTAAGATTACACCCATATGGAAGGTCTGGAGGGCTTGCCCCTGGACCTTTTATCAACAAATTACAAAATAAGCCCTTTTATGAACTTAACACCTTTGTGTGTTTTATTGAAGAAAAACAAAAGGCTCATGCTTCACTGGGATTGGAGAACACGAGATCTTATACTCTGCATCTGAGAGTTGAAAATTATTTAACCAAGGTCAGAGAAGCAACGATAAAAGCATATAAGTTTGAAGTCATGGTGGGGCTCACACAGAGTAACTTGGAAGGGAAGCTGATCCCTGAGACTGGTGAACAGACCCATGCTGGGTCTGTTCCTGGTATCACATGTAAAGTCAGATAGTTTCTGCAGAGGAAATCATGAAAGGTGACACTTGCATGGGTTGGCAAGACCACTTTCTGTATTTCCTGCTGTGACCTACAATTTATGAGTTACTTGTGAGCTACTTCTGTAAAAAGTCTCATTTCTTTCAGCAATCTTCCTGCATCATTTTATCTGATTTTTCTGATTTCTTTTTTCCCTAAACTCTTGGAGCTTATTGTCTATACTATTCATTTTCCATGGGATATTACTCATCTTTTTCTGTTTCTGATCACAGCAATTTGATTTTGAGCAGTTTGACAGCCTGTCCCCCATTGTTCTTTCTATTGTGGAGACAAATTTTTTCTGTTCTTTCTCCTCTACTTCTGCCCCCCAAGCATGTCTTCCTTTCCATTTCTTCTAATCCTGTTGCCAAGCATGGAGCAGTTGCTATGCTAAGTCTTCACAAAATGCCTATTACTTGTGAGCATGGACACTGTGCTTTGAAGGTCCACACTGCTTGTAGGACTTACTTTGGTACTTCTTGTTATTGTGTGTTAAGTGTACCTTGGTGGGCTCTTTTCTCCTTCACATGTTAGTGTCCTCTTCTCACAGAGGCCTGAGTACCTCTCTTTGGTGTTGGATGGGATGGAGTTCTTTAGGTTAAAGGTGTGTGTGTGTGTGTGTGTGTGTGTGTGTGTGTGTGTGTGTGTGTAGGTAGGTAGGTAGACTTGATATGGAAGCCCAAGCTATGTCCCTAAGTTAACTTTTATCAAAGATCCCTAAATGGGCCTTTAGTTCACTACCATCATAATACAGTCTAGACTTGACCAAGAAATCTTAACGCATTTTCTATTAGTCTTTCATATTGCACAGAATTGAATGAATAAGCAGAAGAATGAAATACTGAAGAAGCAAAACAAGGTGATCTTTAGAGTTGCATCTTAAAGAGTGATTTGAATGTTTGACAGTAATGGAAGAAGACATATTCCCTGTGTCTGGGAAGGGTTGGCCTGAGGCAAATTTGTCAAGTAGTTAGCCTGGTTGTCAGGGGCCCTATTTCTTGCTCAGTCATCTAGTTTCCTAATCCTGCCTTCAGGCTGTCCAGATATTTCATGTTGTTTTTATTCTATTAGTTTTTAGTTAAGGTTTAACCCTCTCCCCTACACACATACACATTCCTTGTCCATCACTAAAGTAAAATAAGTTCAGTGCTTGAACAGCTAGTATATTTTGAGACATGTACTTAAGACCCACAGGAAATGCATTTCAGAGCATTATGAGCTGGGGGAGCTGAGGTGGAGGGTCCTACTGGGTTTGTGGGTCTGTGTGGAGTGGCAAAGGGGGAGGAAGGTAATAATTCTATGGTTAAAGAGAGCTTGGAATATGTTTACTTTACATTTATTGTAGAGGCTTTAAAAAGCAGGAAATCAGCCAGGTGTGTCACATGCCTGTAATTCCAGTTCTCGGGAGGCTGAGGCAGGAGGATCACAGGTTCAAGGACAGCGTCAGCAGCAAAGAGAGACTCTTAGCAACTTAGAAAGACACTATTTCAAAACAAAAAATAAAAAGGGGCTAGGGGTGTAGCTTGGAGTAGAATGTCCCTGGATTCAATCCCTAGTACCAAAAAAAGAAAAAAAACAAAAACAAAAAAAAACCCACAAATAAACATCTTATTGAAGAATCATTCCTCTGTTAGCCTGCCCTCATGCTAGAAATGTCCACACTCCTCACCTCTGTGGATTTAAGTATATTTTGCAAACCCTTGTCAAACACATCATCAGATTAACTGGAAGTAACACACAAGTAGATGCCCCAACTAGGAATGGGAATATATAAACTCATGGGCTCCCCAGGAGACACAGGCACAGATTACCTGAATGGAGCAGAGATACCTGTGATTGGTCCTAGGTAATGGAACTGGGGTCTGGTTGGTTTGGGGAGGCTGGTTTGAGGTGTTGCCATAGGTGACCTACATGAGATTTTAAGAATGAGGAGGAGAAATGAGGTTTTGGGGTTTCTGAGGAAGGACTAAAGGGGAAATGCATAAAGGAAGATGTCTAAACACTGAAATGGGACACTGAAGATAATATTTTCTAACTTCAGAACTTTTCCAACATTTATTTTTTCTGTGGTTATTTTTATTTGTATTTAAATATTCATGGAGTGAATTAGTAGCTCATCCTGAAGGGGAAACTTTAATTAATTGCTTATTAGATTATGCTAGATTACCAAACTTGATTATCTCAGGCTTATAACAAACATACACTCAGAGTAGTGAACTTTATGGATTGGCTGTCTATATGACCCAAATGAAAGAGATAATAGTCATATATCTTTAAAGTCACTCTATAATATTTGCTGGAAAGGAAAATGGCTCTTTACATCTGTGATCTAGGTTTTAGCCTGTCATATTCTTACTTTCTGTGCAAGCAGAAGGGAGGGTGTAATTTACTTATCTTGCTATGATGGTTATTTTTATGTGTCAGTTTGACTGGGTTTAGAAATGCCCAGATAGCTGGTAAAATATTATTTCTGGATGTGTCTGTGAGAGTGCTTCTGGAAAAGACTAGTGTTTAAATCAGTTGACTGAGTAAGATCTTCCTAGGCAATGTGGACAGGCACTATCCAATCCCTTGGGGCTTGAATAGAACAAAAGTTCAGAGGAAAGGTGAATTCACTGAATTGGGACATCCATCTTCTCCTGCCTTCAAACATGATGTCAATGCACCTGGTTCTCAGGCCTTCCCACATAGACTTATACCATTGTCCCCACTTTCCCCCCACCTTGTGCAACATCTCCACCTCCATAATCACATCTACCTATTATCTATCTATCCGTCATCTATCATCTAATCTCTCTTTCCCATTGTTTCTGCTTCTCTGGGAACCCTGACTAATACACTTGTCAATTGGAGAATTAAGGAGACAGCCACAATCTTCCCTTCAGTTGCTTTAAGATAGTGAAAGATTTTAGGTCTTATTAAAAAGAAGTGATGTGAAATCCTATTTTTTTAATATCCTTAATTAAAAGTTAAGCTGGATTAGTTCAAAAGAAGCAATATGCTTATTTCTTTGTCGGGATGCATAAGCTTCCTTTGTTCTAGAGGTCTTTATTCCTCTGTCATTGTTCTATCTCCCCCACTATCTCTTTTTGGTTAGCTAAAGATGACATATCAATCACTGTAGTAACTTAGATAGGCTAAGCTATGCTTAGTAACAAGCATACCCTGAAATTTCAATGGCTTGGGCAAAAACTACATCTTATTCATATATACTTGACATGGGCATATAGAGAAACTATAGGGAGGCAAAGCTTATATTAATTTAGGAAAGTTTCTGAATATGTATTTTACATATGACAAGTTTAGTGAAGAGTCTCAACTTACCAGCAGTATAAACAAGAAGCAGTTTTGTCTTTCTGAACATCTGCCACTAGCTGCGCATTGTTTCACCTTTCTGCCTGGTAGCAAGATTCCCGAAGTCCTCAGACTGACTATCTGATCGCTCAGACATCCATCCAAAATAATTTGGTGAGTAAGTAGCACAATCTCTGGTGTTATTGATAAAGACCCTTAGGTCTGGTAAAACTAAAAAGGAAAAAGAGTATGGGCTTATGAGATCAGACCGATCTGGATTGTAATTCCATGCATTAGCTCATTCTCTGAAAATGCAGATAACCCCGTGGGACTTTGAGGAGAACTAAATGATGTAGCATTTATAAAGCTCCTAATTTAGTGCCTGACTCAGAGTAGAGTCAACAAATGTTATTTCTCATCACGTCCCATGCCTGAGTATGTTAGATTCAGCATGTTGTAGACAAAGGGAACAACATTATAACCCAACTTTTTCCTTATGTATCTGAGCAGATAATTTTTGGGAAGGATAAGTGGTGGGAAGCTGCCAAAATTTTCAGACTAATGCCTTCAATTCTGTCCTTTGGCTTACCTCTAAACTTAACATTTACTAATATACACAGGAATATCTCAGACCATCAGAGTGCTGAGCTAGAGAAATAAGCGTATTGCTTCTTTTGAACTAATCCAGCTATTCCTTAGAGCAACTTTAACATGCAGAGTGATGATGCATTCTGTTTGTTTTTCTATAATATTATAATCCTTTCACAGGGACTTTCCTCTGGTATATGATTTCCTACATTAGACACTAAAGAACAAATACCAGCTTTGATTTGACAAGTCTCTTGTTCTCACTGAAAGTGTATTTGTTTGTGTGTGTGTGTGTGTGGGGGGGGATTTACCAAACCCTTGATTCTCTCAACAGGTTTGACTTCATATGAAGTGTTTTGCACTGAGTGCTGAGTATTCCTGTGCTTGATTTGTTTCCTACAAGAGCCATACAGAGGTACCGCATGGCTGGAGGAGGTGGATCACTGGGTGCATGGTCTCTCTCTCTGCATCCAGCAACCATGAGGTGAGCAGCGTTCCTCCACTATGCCCTGCTGCCCTCCCCTGTGATGTTTCTGCCGTGGAGCCAGCAGACCATGTACCGAACCTCTGAAACCATGAGCCCAAATCAGCGATTCCTCCTCCAAGTTGCTTTTGTCAGGTAGTTTGGTCACAGCGATGAAAAAGTTGACTAAAACAGGCTTCCACTGATTGTGGCACTTGGAATCAGTGACTGCTTTCTTTCTGATAAGTGGGTGAGGATGGACCTGGGGATGGGGGAGGAACGATGGTGAAGGAAGAGACCAGGTAGAAACACAGAGGCGGTAAAAGCAAAGAAGACATGGAGATGTGGGTGTCACATGGCAAGTGATGAACCTCGGTTGTGTCAGCCCACAGAAAATCACAAAACAAGATAGCCCAGGGTGGAAACCAGCTAGAGATGAAAAAGGAAATCCCAATTTTGAGCTTTGTAGGATCTGAGAGTTGGTTTTGAATCCCGTTTTCACCGCTTTCTAGCTGTGTGCTTTTAACTGTCAAAAAAACTATTGTGAGATTAAAAAAAAATATTTTTGAAAGAACTAGGTGGTATCAAAGGCCCCATTCAAATACAAGTCATTTTTATTTTATAGAAATGTAGTTAGATGCATATAGCATTAGATTGAGAAACAAGCAGGGAGGCAAAGCTTATACTCATTTTGGAAAGTTTCTACATATGTATTTCATATATGACAAGTTTAGGGGAAGAGTCTCAACTCAGTGGGCGTATAAAGAGGAAGCAGTTTTGTTTTCCTGAACGATTGCCACCAGCCGTGTGTTGTTCCATCTTTCTGCCTGGTAGCAAGATTCCTAAAGGCCTTCGTCTGATTTCCTGATCAACACTTTTAATTAACAAAGCCATCTCCAATAAATTCTGCGAGACTCAGTCCTGATTATTTAAAAACTTCATTTTCTTGTGTAAATAAAAGCCAGTCTCCATCAGTGGATGAAGGAGACAGAAGGTCCAGGTTCCCACTCACACAGGGATGTTATTGCCCTCGCTGGGAGGCTCCACATCATTACTCTAGTTATTTGCCTGTGGGCCAGTATGATTGGTTGTCTTGGAGATTCTCAGTCCCAAACTACTGCTCAGGCACCACTGACCTCCTTTCTGGACCAGGTCACACATTCCAGTTGACCTTAGCTGGAGACTTTCCAATAGCATCCTTTGATCACATGCCCAACCTTCTTATTGCTGAAATCAGCCACCTCTTTGAGAAGGATGTTATCTTCAATAAGGAATATATTCTAGATTTGGAAGTGAGGAATTTTATCTCTTTCTCCCTGTTTCCCTAGTTGTCACAACTAGGAAAGCTGATGAGGGGAATGTATAGCTCTGGAGTTTAATATGTGTATTGATGTATAAATGTATAATCTGTGCATATTAAACTGCAGAGGGATCTATCATCTATCTTTCGTTTTTATCTAAAGCCTACCTCAGAAAAATTTGAAAACCTAAACACAATTCATTTCAAGTTTCTCTCCTTGAAATGTTTCCTTTCATTTTACAGAGATGATAACATGACAAGGCCATAGCTCTTCTTGTAAAATTTTGAAATTTTTTTGGAGCAACTGAGTGATGTTGAAATTTTCCAAAGATGGGCATGATGGGGAATTATGTCACGAAATCAGAATCTGGGCTGTAAGTTTGTAAGTTGGAGGTTCCTTGCACTTGACATAAAGGTACCTTCATTGCGATGAAATGGGGACTTGTGGTTGATGCCTTTGTTAACTGAATAATTAATTACAACTCCTTAATGATATTTATTGTCCCATAAGTTTATCTATTTAGATTTGGAAGACCCATCTGTAAAGTTTCCTTGATTCTATCCTCAGAACCATTTTATTTTTTTGGTGGTACTGGGGATTCACAGAACCAGTTTTATTGGGTTCATATGACCTTAGAGTCATCTTTTCTCTGAAGGAGAACTTTATACCAATATTTAATGCCAAACTCAGCAGGATTTGTGTCACAAGCAGGAGCAGGGAATTGAGTCCCCTAGGATGGATTCATTTATTGCTTTGCTTTGACACTGCAGGTCTGTACTCTCTGCTCCATTATCTTTTGATTAGACCCAAGTCCATTAGAAGATTTCACTGAGAAATGTAGATAACAGTATCCTAGGACATGAAATGGAAGCCCAGCAGCCAACTATAGGGAAGGGCCTACAGGGTCACATCTTCTTTTTATTTACCTTAAGTGTCATCTGATTAGAACCCAATAATCCAGTTATGGTCTGATTAAGCTCAGGGTAGGGCAGAGAATTATATTTCTTATTCATTAAAACTTCTACATTTTCCTTTAACCTCCCCTCTACCTTTTTCAGATGCCAAGTCGCATCTCCCTTGTACCCGTGCAGTTTAATTTTGGATCCAAGGACAAGATCTTGCACTTGTAAACTCTAATATTTATATTCTTAATTTTTTATAAATGTTCTCTTATTTATTACATGAACTACCCAACCCTTCCTACTTCATATTCCCTTCCTTCCTTCCTTCCTTCTTTCCTTCCTTCCTTTCTTCTTTCCTTCCTTTCGAATTTAAACCAGAGGCATTCTACCTCCGAGCTACATCCCCAGCCCAATTTTACTTTTTATTTTGAAACAGGGTCTTATTAAGTTGCTGAGGGCCTTGCTGAATTGCTAAGGCTGGCTTCGAACCTGCGATCCTTCTGTCTCAACCTTCCAAGTACTGAGATTACAGGCATGTTCCACCATGTACAGCTTATACATTTTCTTTTTAATTCTTTAGCTTTGAAAATAACTTTATTTTCTCTTTCATGAAATAGTTTTAGGTGAAGATTTCTCCCAGGGGTTTGCAATGATTTCTAAAATTTTATTCTATGTAAGGACTGGTCTACACTTCTCCCTTCTCATCTCACCCTGCAAGAGAAACTGTTGGCAGATTTAGATAAAAAAATTATATTAAAAAAGTCCCCGATGTCACATGTCCTTTTTAATACTTCTAAACATATATTATTCATTCTTTTGATTCAAGAATTTAAACACTATTTTTCTGATATCATCTGTATTTCACATGTGTTCTTAGTCTTTTTAAAAGTAATTTCTTTCTTCTTGTGTAATTTTAGAGGATAGTTGTGGTGATATCTTTTATTATTTCCCTTACAGCTCCTCTTTCATTAACTTCTAGAATGCTTATGAATGGGAGATTGTGTCTCCTTGGTCAATTTTCAGAGTTTTCTATATGGTTTTTGACACCCTATTATTTCCTGTTTGCTTTTTGTCTTTTCTGTGTCACTAATTCTAAAAACCTGCTTTTTGGTATTTCTATCTGACTGTAAATGGGGTTTAGTTTACTCTTTATTTCTTTTATGGTTATCTTATTCAGTACACAGTCTTCTAATGCTTCCTCCTAGCAACAGACCTATCTTTTCCTGGTATGTCTGTGTTTTAGCCATTTTCACCCTCTCTGTTTGTCTTTTGTCCTTGCTTCAGACTTCCTATGGCTTATCCCGGAAATTACTAAGAGTATTCTTCAACTCTTCATGGTCAGGCTTCCTTCCTCTCTCCCCTCTTTCTTTGTGGTGACGTTTGTATGCTTAACTTTTTCTCTAGGGTCATTAAAAATCATTTTGAAGAGTAGCTACAGGCTAAGCTCAGACATTCAGTTTGCTTAGCAGCTCTACTGAAAACAGACAATGCTTGCTGATATACTTGCAGTCTTTGGTATTTCTCAAATTCCCTTGCAACTAGGATGGCCACACAGGTATCACTTCCAGGTTGAGAGTCATTCAGTAGCTACTGTGGCTTTCCTATCCATTCTTTTCTACCATGTGTGGTTGGCAGATCCTCCACATGATCAAGAAGCCACAAGTTGGTAGGGACACAATATGGATCTGCTTTGGTCTCTAAATTATAGTTAGGGGAGAAGAATCCAGTACACCTCAGACTGCCATGAGTGAGAAATAAACTTCTGTTATGTTAAACTGCTAAAATATGGGTATTATTTGTTACATCAATTTAGACTGACCTATCCTGACTAAAACAGCAGTCATCTGGCTCCTTGACACAGATAATATTACTGTGGTAGGAAAGGTAAGAGATTGCTTGGAGTTCATGGCACTCATGGCCATTAGCATGTGAGGACCAAGAAGGTGCTATTAGTGAGCCACTGGATTTGCATTAGTGACAGTCGTTTTCCCATGTATCTCAATTTTAATTGTTTTTAGATCTTTCTAAGGAATCTTCTTTCTTCCTCTTATCAGGCTTTTCGAAGTTTCCCCTTTTCTAATGCAAGGCACCGAGTACTTTCTGTTCATAAGTTATCTCTGATTTGGGGCTCAGCCAACAATTTTCAAAAACATCTAGAAAAACCACTTGCTTTTCCAAGCCCTTACCCAAGCTCCCATTGGTACAGACTCTTTTCCACTATCTCAGCAATGTCATTTTCAGTTCAGAATGCTGGAGGCTCCCATTTAGGTGTGTGGCCAAATGTACCCGACAGCTGCCTTCCCTAAACTGGGCTACAACAGCTGAAAATCTGCCCAGAGAAGAATGAGGCAGATTTTTGGCTTCAGGGAAATACTGGGGCAGCTCACAGCTTTGCTTCCCCACATGTCTGCAACAGAAGGTGAATGAAATAGACAATCAAGTATGGCTTCCCAGGTGATTTTGTGCTGTCTGACCATGATGTGGGGGAGACAGGCATTCATGGTTCAAAAATGTACATTGTTCTTCATTTCTTGTAATCAAGATCTTTTTGAGGCAAGGGAATATCCCCAGAGGATGATGAACCAAGGCCTAGGGCTTGATTTCAAGTATAACTGCCGAGAGATAGGTAGACATAGTTACGTGATCTTTGACTCTAACTTTGGTCCAAGCAGGCAGCTGCACCTCTTGACTGAGATCAGGCCTCCAGATCTGTTTCTAAAACCACTGAACATTAATGATTTGCAGTAACAGTTACAAAAATTTAGGGATAATGGACTGTTAATAGCATAAAATATGTTTTATTCCCTTTTATTAAAAAGGTCTATACACAATTTTGAAAATAGTACATTTCTGTTATTAGCATCAAGACTGGTCTTTCTTAAAATGTAATGATATTTACTTAGGTGGGGATTCAGCACCAGGGATGGCTTTCGGTAGCTTCTTCCTTTTTTCATTATACTTGAATAATTATCATATACACTTGAATGTTCTATTTATGCTAATGCATTGGCTGTAGAGAATGACACAGCAGTGTTCAGATTATGCTGTCTACATTAAAAATGGGAAAAGGCCACATTGAGGCAATGTCATTTCATTACTCATTATTCATTATTTCCCCTTCATTGATGCTTCTTGAGATCTTCATAATCAAAGCTAGTGTTTGTTGAATGACATTGCTCTTTCTTGGGCTATATCATCATTCATAAAGCCCTCAAGGCTGGGAAACATTTAGTATTACCCTCCTTGTGTTCATGAGTTAAAATGTGTTTTATCTCTTGGTGAAAGAAACTTAAACAAGTTAGACATTTATCTCTGACACAGAAGTGTGGAGGCAGGCTGGCTGTCTGAGGCTGATATGGTACCTGCATTCTACAAGATGTGAGCAACCCAGGCTTCCTATAACATGTTGATCTACTTTTTATGCCTCCTATTTCTAATGTCAACCAATGGCCCAAGATGGCTATGCCACCTCCAGCCATCAGTTTTTCATTTTAGTCTATAAAAGGAACAAAGTCTGTAGCAAGAGGTGTGTGCCAACGGACTTTTAAAGATGGTCCTTGGAGCTAAAAAATATCAACTTGAAAGTAGAATAGTGATTGGGAAGGGTGTGTGTATGGGGGACGGATGGGGTGAGAAAAGGGTGGTTGGATTTGATCAGTGCATTATTATATACACAGATAGAAATATCACACTGAACCCCATTAATATGTGTTAATAAAAAGTTTAAAAAGATGCTCTCTTGCATCATGCATGTTTAGATCTTATCACCTTCATCAGCCAATATATCTGGCACAATATAATTGTAAATCAGGCTTAGAAACTTAGTTCCATCCCACTCTCTCCATTGGGGCAAGTCAGCTAAAAACTCCAGAGTATCATTACTATAAAAAAGGGGGAACATCTATTGGTAGTTTTCCAGCACTCTCAGCCTCACTGTCCCCAGGCACTTGAATGAACCAGAGGGACATGGGCTGAAACTTTGTTGAGGAACAATCTAAATGAGCCTGATAGAAAGTCATTCAGATTCTGCCTCAACTACTGGCATTAGAGGCTGTTCATCTTGGCTCTAGGGAAAAAAAATATTTTTGCCTGTATTTTTATGTAGCTAATTCTTATTCTTTAAGACTTTAAAGCTTTAGATGAATGCAGATTTCTCTGGGAATATTAATGGATGAACTAGCATATTATAGTAAAAGAATACAGATGATAGAATTAGACATGATTACATTTTATTTTGGCTCTATCATTTATTCATGAGAGGATATGGGAACAAATGTGAATATCCTGGCCTCAGTTTCCTCATCTGTAAAATAAGTTACAATAATGCTTTATATGTTGTATGTGTGTGTATTAAATTACATATTATTTGCAAAGTGCAAAGTTGGTGATTAAAAATGATTTCTTCTTTGTCCTTCCCCACTAGCCATGCACCTAAGAGCTCCAATTATATTCTTTTGTTAGCAATTAGATTCTGATAGCACTGGAGCCCTTGCAGATGTACCTGATGTTGGGTATGTTTTGATAGATGATGGTCAAAATAATTCTGGGGAAGAGAGGGAGTTTTCTATAAGAAACAGATGTGTTGCTATAGTTTAAGGCTCTGGACAGTATTAGGCAGGATTAGAACTTCCAGGAACACATTTACTTTGACATGTATCTCTGGTGTTTTAATTGGGTCATTTTAGCATGGGGGTGTTTTGATATTCTCTAAAACACCACCACAAAACTCTCACCTTTTGAAAGTATCAGTTAGTGCACAAAACCCGCATCTGTTTGGAGTGAACCTCAGAGTGTGTTTGGTCAATGGTATGAGTATCAAGAATGAGGCATGATTCGCTGGGCACGGTGGCACATGCCTGTAATTCCAGCAACTTGGGAGGTTGAGACAGGAAGATTGCAAGTTTGAGTCAGTCTGGGAAAGCTGTCTCAAAATAAAATTAAAAAGGGTCGGGGATGTAGATCAGAGGTAGAGTGTATTTGGGTTCCATCCCCAGTACCACACATATACATACACAAGTGCTGTGTGCATGTATATCCTATCACTCTGAACTACATTATGATGTGAGACTACAATGTACCAATAAAAGTATATTAAAAAAAAAGGAATGAGGGCATGACTCAAAATGGAGTAAGTATCAAGAATAATAGTTGCATCCACCAGGCATGGTGGCGCACGCTTGTAATCCTAGTACTTGGGAGGCAGAGACCGGAGGATCCGGGTTCGCGGCCAGCCTCAGCTACTTAGTGAGGCCCTCCACAACTTCGTGAGACCCGGTTTCAAAATAAAAAGTATAAAAAATAGGGTCATGGGTGTAGCTCGGAGGTAGAATGCCCCTGGGTTCAATCCCCGGTACCGCAAAATAAATAAATAAGTAAATAATAAATAAATAAAATAAAGAATAATAGTTGCATACTTTTTTAGAATAACAAAAAACAGTGTTTTAATTTTATCTTGGGTTTCTTTAACCATCAACACAACCAAATAAAATGAGTCATGCTGTAATGTCTTGCTTAAAATCCAGCCTTCTTGGTGAATAAGCAAAGCATATACCCTGCCTTGGAAAAAGACTTAGCCATTTAGGAGGGACGCAATCTTTTACACCTTCAGGAAATCAATGAAATTGGAGACAACACTGGCACTAAAGAACTCTTTTCAGGAATTGGGAGCAACCAGCCTCCTGCTTTCCGCAGTTGCATGCTGGTGTCCTTGTGCATGGCTAGTATTCCTGACTTTGTGAATCTGGGCAGTGGCACGTGCTGAGATTTAGCATGGAGCTGGCCTTGGGTAGTTTTTCCCCATGAAGGACTGTGGCTGAAGGATTGCTCCCTTCTCCCTGTTTTACTGCTGCCATCTCATTGCTGTATGTGAGCGCAGCGAAGCAATGATGCACTAACTGTGCCTTTCAGAGCTGTGTAAATCCTTTGCTTGATAAACTAGGGGCTTATGAGCGAGACACATGCCCTAGAAGGGGGAAGCTAGCCAGGATCCCGAAAGAAAAGCACCCTGACATACGTCAAAACAGGCATCCAGAGAAATTCTGCTCAGCGGAATATTTTTCTAGATCGTAGAATTTTGTGTTGTATTGCATCTCATTGTTTAAAAACCTCCTATCTGGAAATGCTTAAAATGAAAAGTAAAGAGATTAGAATAAAGTGGCTGTGTATCTTATTATTGTTATAATGTAATGGTGATACTGTTTGGGTCAGCTTTGCTGTCTCTAAATAGGGATTTAAGGAGTAAAGTAAGATAGCTATCATAAGAAGAAATATGGCATATTTTAAAAATTACTGAGACATGACACTACACTTATGGGGCTACAACTGAGATAGCAGTGAAGTGAGGATTTTTGTAAAGAAATGAGTTAAACTGTCAGGTCCTATCTACATGTATTAGAAACAGTTCTTGGATAAGAGACATCAATGCCAGCATTGTGTATATGCATATAAATAAAACATTATTGTAACAAAAAGTCATGTAACTTTTATGTGGGAAGTAAAAGTGACCTATTGCCTACTATCAATTGGGGTGCAGCCATCATGCTAGGCAAATTTTAGGCCAAGAAATAAAACGTGCATAGTATATGGCCATGATTTTCTAAGTTTAAATCTTTTGTGGAACTTGACCTTAAATGAAAATGTGGATTAAGTCCAGAACCCTGAAACTAACTGTATTAATTTGTAGAATCTATAGATGAACTCAGTATGCATATATCTTCCTCGACAAGAGATAAAATCTGTTTTATTTTTCCTTTTTCTGTTTTAGCCAGTTTGTACTAGACCTGAACCTACATATATTAAAAACCCAAAGATATAAAAGATGTCCTGGATCAAATGAAAATTTCATTTGGTCATCTCTTGAGAAGGTCAAACCATCAAAATATTCTCATGAACAGATTTCATTATTGGATAGCAGGACAGAAGCAAACTGCACAGCCCCTGCTCTGGCCTTTTAAAAAGTTCAAAGAAAACAAGTAAAAAACCCGAAGCGCTTTTCTTTTAAATTCATTGCACTTGGAAGCACTGTCTAGCATTCATATTTTCATTTATTGTCACATGGCACGTTTTGCATGGTAAATATTAGCTTAATTCCTGACAGACTTCTTATTTCTCTAGTATTTGATTTCATCTTGGGCTTTCTTGTTGGTTTTTAATTGAAAGCTTCATTGAGTAAATATTCTGGACTTTGGAGTCCACATTCATCAATTCATGGAGGGCACAGCTCACCTGTGCCCTGGGATGCCATGTTTATTGATTGCCATTCTGAAGATTTAGACAGGTGCTCTCCCAGAGCGGGGACAGAGAAAAACACTCATAGCAGAAGAGAGAGAAATCTGGAAGTTGATAACGTGCCTCCTTTTATAAATGTTTTCATGTGTCAAAGAAGTGAGGAAGCTTAGATTTTCTTTTTTTTTTATCATGACTGGTACTTGGTTTGGTTTAGATGGAAGAGCTCTCTACTCTTTGTGATCAAACATGGAAGTAATTTGCATTAAGAACAACCACTGGCTTACTAACCAATTTAAAGCAAAGCAAAACGAAAAGCAGTCACTGGGAGATTATTAGGACTGGAAGAACAAGAACAGGAGGTGCTTGCATGTCTTCAAAACCACTTTCGAAGCATTCAAAGCTTATCCTGGCCTGCCCCAGTTTTGCTCCATGTGAACATCTCTCATTCCCTCACCCTCCCCTGGCTAACGCTCCTGCATTTGATTATAGGCCACCTAGGGATCACACTGGTGTGCCTTGGGTGTTGGTGTTTGGTGCTACATTCATTGTACTTTACCTTTACCTCAAATGTATGGCACGGATTCAGAGAATACTGTTGTTAAAATGTAGGCATACACAAGAAAGGAAGGAGTAGGCCTGATACTGTGCCGCAGGAATCCGGGTTTGTTCTGTGTTGAAGCTGGATGTGCCTGTATGGACAAGATGGGGACTCACCCAAAAGGGTGGGGAAGGAACTTAAAGTCTACTTGGGATACAGGCTATGGGCATTTTCTACAACTCCTGGGTGAAAGATGCCTAATACCTCTTCCAACTTCATTCTGGTTTTGTTGTTTTATTTTTATCTTCGTGTTTGGTGTGTAAATCCCTATCCCATAGTGGGTCTGACCAAAGACAAAGCCATGCTTGTCCACAACATTTTTCCTCTGGTTGTGTCCACGAGAATCAGTATGCTGGGCTGATATGACCATGGGATTTATCCTAGAGGCAAACTCTGATGGTCTTTGTTAAAAAGACACCTTTTTTCCATTAGCCTCATGTTTTCCTAGAAGGAGAGGTCTCCTTTCCTCCCTGTAGAATGGGGATGGTATCAGGGTGATGTTTCTACCTCTTCCCATAACCTCTTTTCTCAGTACTTTCCCAGGAGGAATAATGACTTATTTTATTAATGGGATTGGTAAAAAGCTGACTTCTATTGGACCTCATTACCTAAGCAACAAGGCTAATGCATTAGAAAAGACAGTGTTTGCTCATCTCTCAAGCTCTTAAGTCTCCATTTCGCTGCCTTTGCTGGGGAATAGGATTTACCACACACTTGAGGCTTTCTTGTATGAGCCTGATGGCTATCATATCACTAACTCCTTGTGTTTAGGCCCTTACCTACTATCAAGGAGAAGAGAGGAGGGGAGATGAGTAATTGGTCCTCCCACGGTATCTACTGCCCAGGTGCTACCCCATGGCTGCCTAGGGCTGGCCCCTGCTGGGACCTTTCCAGGACTAACCTGCAGTGGTTCATCAACCATAAAGTTCACAAAAATCTCCTGAGACAGCAGGTCAGAATACATCTCCAGAGCTAGTGCATCAGCCCTTCATAGGTGTAGGGTACAGGATTCTGTATTTTGAACAAGTCCCGTGGGTGACTGTGATGATAAACCAAGTTTGAAAATCGTCCTTTGAGGGTTTCTCCAATATCCTCTTCCACCATAAAACTTACCTTTTTTTTTGTACTGGGGATTGACTTCAGGGACATTCTACCTCTGAGCTAAACTCCCAGCCCTATTTTTTTTTTTATTTTGAAACAGGGTCTCACTAAGTTGCAGAGGCCCTCACTAAATTGCTGACGCTGGCCGCGAACCCACGATCCGACTGTCTCAGCCTCCCAAGTACTAGGATTACAAGTGTGTACCACCATGCCCGTACCTTTTCCTTTTCATATTCCTTTTCAGGTTGCTGTTTAGGAATTGATCACTTTTGCTATTTAGGAATTGATCACTTTTGTGGGGACTATTGGTTAATATATGACAGGGCAAAAAGAGGGTATTTGCAGATGTTAGCAAAGACCTTCTAACAGTTTAACTTATTTCTTTACAAAAATCCTCGCTTCACTGCTATCTCAGTTGTAGCCCCATACTTGTAGTGTTAAAAAAAAAAAAAAGATGCCTCCCCAGACTATGTGGTAGCTTGTGAGGCAGAAGGTGAGTGGCAGGGCCCTGGAAGCACCATTACTCCTGCAGAACTCATAGAGGCCCTTGGAGTGTATTTCAGGGTGACAGCCGTTTCTGCCCCTGCTGCTGGACTTGGAATGAGAGAGTCGATGGAATGTAAATCCAGACACATTTGGGAATCAGTAGTTCCTTCTTTTGAATAGATTGGCATGGCGTAGAAGATTCAGGTGACAGGCTAGGGGCTGGTGACATTCATAAATTATCAGATCCAAAATTTCTCATTCTAACAAGAATATTTTAAAGAAACTTAGCTCTTTCTGGGTGCCTAATGTCTGATTCTTTCATCTTAAGCATTCATGTTTGATAAGAACGATTCCTCATGTAAATTCATGTATTGTAATTCCATCCTTCCTAAACTCCCTTGATATAGAGCTACAAAATGTTACTTTCCGTTTTCCTCTTGAGAACAGTGTTAAAAATGCAAGACTGCCTTATGGTATGTGAATTCATCCAAAATTGTTGGAACAAATTCTCTTGCCTTTTAGAAGCATTGCCCTTCTATAAACTTGTCTTTCACCTGCCTAACAAATTATTGTTCACTTTTCATATACCTTGAGAATTGGATCCATCCAAAGTTATCCCATTTACTCCATTCTGTTTTCCTGAGCAGTCTGCCCTTCCCTGACTTCCTGGTTTCTAGCCACCCTATTCTTCTTCACAGGGTGAATGTACCTTCAGAGTGGCCATCTCATCCTGGTACTGCCAGTCCACAATTATGGTGCTGACAGGAGTGCCAGGGACAACTGGCGTGAGAGCTGGTTATTAAATTTCCTCATATTTACCTCAAAATGACATGGGTGTATAGTTTATCTTACCCTGGTAATTGCAAGCTGAAGGTAACGATGACATGCCAGTTATTAATCTTGTAAATATTTAGTTTATAGATTGACGATTAGAGAAATGTCTTCTAGGCATTTGGAGAGAACGAGGGAGAAGAGTTCTGAGTAGTTTGCATTGCTGCAGATGAAAAAGCAGATGGGCTTAATCTACGTGCTAAGTGGTCCTCTCTGTTCCTGTTGCATGATCAATACAATTCAGTGCTTTGCTTTGTAGGTGGTTTATGCCTGGCAAATGGAGCTGCTCAGCCTGGGAGCCAGTGATGCCGTATTTTACTAGTGACACATCTGCTGGAGATGAGCCTGTTGAATTAGCAGTTGGTATAGGACACTGAGTGAGAAACCCAGCTGTAGGAAGCAAGCACATCAGAAGACTCTCATTTTGCCCAGACTTACTTCTAATCTGATTTGGGAACAGCAGAAAAATGAGTGCTTTTTTACTTTTGAATCCTACACATAGAAATTCATCTCCCTCTCCTCTCCTCTCTCTCTCTCTCTCTTCTTTCTTTCTCTCTCTCTCTCCCCCTCTCTCTCTTTCTACCACTCCTGGGTATCTTTCCAGAGGAATTGAAGTCAGAATAGTACAGCAATACATGCATATCCATTTCTATAGCAGCACCATTCACAATAGCCAAATTATGGAACAAGCCTAGAATGTCTGTCGATAGATGAATGGATTATGAAACTGTGGTATATACACACAATGGAATTTTACTAAGCCATAAAGAAGAGCAAAATTATGTCATTTGCAGCAAAAATGGATGGAACTAGAGAATATAATGCTGAGATCAGCCAGTCTCAGAAAGTCAAGTGTCATATGCTTTCTCTCATATATGGAAGCTACAACAAAAATAGGAAGCAAAAGAGACTTCAGTCAAATGAGGAGAGATAACAGTAAAATAGTGGAAAGGGACTAGGGGAGGGACATGGGGGAGGAAAAATGAGGGTTGAGGAATTGAACAGTTCACATAAGTTTATTTCCATACAAGATTTCACTACCAATCTCACTAACATGTATGGGGAGGGGGACGGGGGAGTGTGGTAGGTATACAGAATGCTGTGTGCACATAATGTTTGCATAACTTTGAATCTCACTGTGATGTATAATTACATTGCACCAATAAAAGAACAAAAAATTTAAAAAGTCATCCACAGAATTAAAATGTTCCACTAGAAAATATTAATTTAATGAAAAAGAAATCAGAAAAGGAGAAATAGAGGAACAACAAAAAAAGACATGAGACTTATGGGAAACAAAAAGTAAAATTGCAGATATAAATCCAGGTATATCAATTATAATATTAAATTTGAATAAACTAAAGAATATGATGAAAATATAAGGATTGTCAGACTGGATAAATAAATACAATCCAATTATATTTGGGGTATAGGAGAAACACTTTAGATTTGAAGACAGAAATATCTTGACAGTAAAGGATAGAAAAAGATATCCCATGCCAACTAGAACAAAAGAGAGTTGGAATGGCTGTATTAACATCAGACACAATAAACTTTAAGACAAAAATTGTTATTAGAGACAAAAAGGACATTTAATAATGATAAATGATAAAATGGAGAATCTATCAGGACGATGTAACAATTACAAATCAAACAAATCTAACAACAAGGCTACAAACTACAAGAAACAGAACCTGACAGAATTGAGAGGAGAAATGTCTAAGTTAACAGTAAGAGCTGAGGGCTTCAATGTACCACTTTCAACAACTGATGGAACAACTAAGATCAGCAAGGAAATGAACGCTTTGGTTTGAATGTGTCCTCTCTAAAATTCAGGTGTTGAAACTTAATGGATAATATGAGAATATGGCCAGTTGAGGGCTTTGAGAGCTAAGTAGGTCATGAAGCCTCCTCCTATGAATGGAGGAAGACTTTTATAAAAGAGGCTTCATATGGTAGTGAGCTCTCAGGCCCTTCCACCTTCTGGAACAGCATTCCTCCCTCTTGGAGCATGCAGCATTCAACTTGCCTTCATGGAAGCAGAGACCAGATCCTCATCAGACAATGAAGCTGCTGCTTCCTTGATCTTGGAATTCCAGCCTTCAAAACTATGAGAAACATATTTCTATTCTTTCTAAATTACCCCATCTCAGGTATTTTGTTATAGACATGTGCTATGGTTCATGTGTTGGAGTCCTGGTTCTCAAAGTAATGGTCTTGAGAAGTGGCAAAACCTTTAAGAGGTGGAGCCTGGTGAGAGGTGATTAGGTCAGTGTGGGCCCCATCCTTGGAAGGCATTAATGCCCTTCCCATGGGAATGAATTAGGTCTCAGGAGACTGGACTTGTGGCCAGGAGAGCAGGTTGTTATAATGTGAGCTTGGTTTTCTCAGTTTACTCTCTGGCTTCTTATTTTATCAGGTGGCTTGTCTCTCTCACACACTCCTACCATTTGACACCATCTCCTCTGAGACCTTCACCAGAATCTGATGCCAGCACCATGCTCTTGGGTGTCCAGAACTGTCAGCTAAACAAACCTCTTTTTTTAAAAAAAAATAAGGTACCCATTCCCAGATATTTTGTCATAGCAACACAAAACAGAGTAAGAAAAATTTATAAAATATCATAAACCAATTATTCCTAACTGACACCTATGGAACACTCCACCCAGACTTAACAGAATCTGCATTGTTCTAAAGAAGAATGGCATCCTGAAACATTCTCCTCAAGAACGGTTACAAACTTCTCTTTTCTATCCTATGTTCTTCCATGTTCTATTTAGCCTCAAAATGGTGAGAGACTGTTGGTGTCATTCACAGTTGGATATAGATCCCAAGTCCATCATCGTTGGCTGAGTTGCACAAGTCACATAACCTCTCTCATGATCTCTCCATGAGCAACGTGGAGTTAATTATATGCATGGAACACAACACATGTAAAACTCCTAGCAAAATGCTGGGCACATAGTAGGTGTCCATTACCAACTGGCAGGATGTCGCTCCTGTTTTTTCACTCCTTACAGTATCAGTTAGAGAGGGTATTTTTCTGTCATTGCTTTTTCTGTCCTTCTTGAAGGGTAGGAAACTTTTCCAGCTCCTGGAAATGTGATGTTTAATTTATTTCTGACCAAGTATGGGGGAATCCTCTGAGGACTAAGGCAAGGCCAACAGGGTCCTTCTCTGTCCTCTGCACTAGACAAGCTTTCCCTGCAGCAGTTCCCTCCTGCTGGTCTCAGACAGAGGCCTAGAAGCTACAGTCGCTGTTTGGCCAGAGTACACCAGGTGGCAGCTAGGGCCAGTGTCCTTCTGCACACTGCTCAGTCACAGCCAGCCTTGGGTCACTGGGGAGAGGAGCTGAGCGGCTGCTGCTAGTACAGCCAGGTTGGCTTCTTGTCTACTTCCACCTGTCCTTCATCTCTGGCCTGTACTATGCCCTTCTCCTGCACAGCCCCAGCTCCAGGAGCAGCACTGATCATTCTGAGTCAGAAAATATACCTGTCCACGGGGGACGTATTTTTCGGCCCTGGGAATTTTTTCTCCATGATTACAAAGTAGGGAAAATGTACATATTTGGAAATATTGCTCTTTCAAGCTCATTGCTCCTCTATTATAGGGTATTATACATACCCTCTTGGTTCTCATGGTAAATTTTCATAAAGATTATATATTTGAGGAGTTTGCACATGGGTAGTGAGATATTTGATCTTATTCTTTCTGTGGATGAAGATATCGAGGGAGATTTGGCAAAGGAGCAAGAGAGGGCCTTTCTTTGACAAGAGATTAAGAATTGGAAAAGAGAACATGGAGAGGATCCTGCTAATTAACCTTCAAATGCTTCAGGACTCATTAGAAATCATGTTTGCATGTAGATCCTTTCTGCAGATAAGGAAATGAGTTTGATGTTTCTTTTCTGCGCCACTATCCTTCAGCAAAATAAAAGAATGGTAGGAATTCTGAAAAATACTATAGGATACTTTTTTTCCCCCTGGTATTATTTATTTTCATACTGTGTTTCCCCCGGTACATTGTGAGGCTCTCAAGGTTGAGAACTATCTTCCATCTGGGTCTGAAGATAGTCTTCCATTTCAATGCAAAGCTTCTGTTTTTGCTGGGTGACTAGGAGGTTCTAATGAAAGCAATGTGTGGCTTTGATCAAGGTGGAGCTGAAACCCTTTTTATTTCAGTGAATCTGATGATGGTAGGAGGGCTTTCCTGCTTTATTGAATCTAATCTAGGGAAACGGGCTGTGAAAGCCCTCAGAGCTATTATTCTGAACCTCACTTCATGCACAGGACTTAGGAGGGAGCTGGGGCAGGTAGAAGCCGGGCTGGCAAAGAGAAAGCTTGAGCGACTTCTCTGCCATCCAGCGCCTAAGGCGACCATCAATATTTCATCATGACACCTCTCCCACTGAGCTCAGACAAAGCCTTTGCATTCTTCCTGAGGGGATGCTCCGGGCAGCCGCTACTTACTGATGGGCAAGGGCAGCTGAGATGAAGTCCTGTTGCCTGCTGAGGTGCCCTGAGCCATAGAAGTCCTCCAAATCCCCCTTTTGTCTAACTTCTTAATATGCACCTACATTTCTGGGCTGAATTCTCTTTTTTTTCTTTCTTAAAAAGTAGAGGCCTCACCAAATCTGAGCACGGTCAGCCAAATTCATGTTTCATATGCATTGACCTCCAAGTGTTACCATTGATTTAACTGAATGATTCTTCAATTATTTGCCTTTGCATTGGCTGAGTTCAATAGACACAATTGATTCTCTTTCTTCCATGTAGAACTTGCACTGCAAAAAAAATTCCAGACTTGCCCATCTCTAAGAAATACTGTTTCTTTGTTCAAAAAACCTCTCTCTCTCCTGAACTGTCTATAAATGACATGCCCTACATTCCAAAGAAACACAGTTTCCTCTGTCCTTCCTTGTTTCTTCTCCCTACCTCAGTCTTGTGGTTCCCAGGCTCTTCTGATGGAAGCCCATAGGGCCATGGTCAGTTGACCTCTTGAGGTAAAGCATATAGTTTTTTAATCTTCTTATCCTCAGTAGTGCTAGAGTGGTACATTGTGGGCTTCCAGCAAATGCCTGTGGAGTGAATAAACATGCACAGAGATTTACAGTTTATTTGGTTGTGTTTCACATACATTATTTCCCCATAAATACATACGATGACCTTGTAAGGTACGCATTTTTCCCCCCAGAAGAAGACTGTGAAGCTCAGAAGGATTTGGTAACTTTGGAAGATGCACAGCAAGCAAGAAGTAGAACTGGGACTCAAACTTTATTCTTCTAACCCTAAACTATCATCTCCCCATTCCCATATCTTTGTGCTTTATGGCTACAGGCTGTTAGTGTATCATTCCCTATGATATTCACATTGTCTGTATGACTTGATTATAAACTCCCCAAGGATAAGGCGGACATATTGCTTTTCTTTTTCTGTTCCCCTTCTCCCACTATTGTAATAGACTGGCAATGCTAAAAGTGTGCATTCTGTATTGTCTGATCACTGGACACCACAAATCAAAATTTAATGTGAGATTAAAATATTTTTTTTGCCCTGCTTTGCCAAAAAAATTGATTTGTCTAATGAGGTCATTAAAAAGAAGCATGAAACATATTCAATAGAGCCTGGTATTTTATGCTGTGGTGGCAGTATCTGGGCTGCCTGAGCACATATAAAAAACCATTAAAGAAGCTGGTATGCTTATTAAATCTTACAAAAAAGTCCTTTAGTCATTGTAATTGAAAAGACTTTGGTATAACACTTGCCTGCCAAGAATTACAGATGATCTAGTGGGACAGAATCTGATAATAAATCCTGGCACGTGGAGACAGGTCCTGCTTCTCTGAAGGTCTTTTCCCCCTTTTCTGAATAGGAATTTTCCCTGCAAAAGAATAATGATTGGGCAACTCTGGAATGTGTCCCCTTAAACTCATCTCCACTTACTATATTTAAGTAAAGTGAATGGGACCTTCCAGGTTATACAACAGTTCTCATGATAACTAATGCTGCTGGTTGGCTATTTTTTGTTGTTGATGGTGTCTAATTTTCCTTAATAAATATAAAGCTGGGAATCATCTCATTCAGTAGGATCTGGAGACAAAACAATTCAATGGTTAGGTATTATAAAATATTATGCTTGAAATATTACCCCTTGTAGCTTTGTGTATTTTTTATTTTTTGAATTTAGTTTTCCAGTTGACACATAAAAATTGTGCGTATTTATGGGCTCCATGTGATGTTTCGATACATGAATACATTGCGTAATGTTCAAATCTGGATAAACCTATCTATCTCCTCAACCATTTATCATTTCTTTGTGGTGAAAACATTGAAAATCTTTTCTTTTACCTTTTTGAAATATATAGTACATTATCATTATTTATAGTCACCCTGCTGTGCAATATAACACCAGAACTTATTTCTCCTATCTAACTCTAACTTAGTACTCATTGATCAACCTTTCTCTATCAGCTTATTGATCACCCCTCCTCCCTACTCTCCCCAGCTTCTGGTAAGCATTATTCTACTAAATCTTTTGAATTTCTCTCTTTGGAGAAAGCTAAAGAAGTTTTGTCAAATCTGTATTCAATTAAATTTAATGCAACTCAGGGAAGTTTTTAATGGCTGTCTATGATGTAGAAGATATCAGGCTAGGAACAGAGGTACAAGGGTGAGGGACAATCTTCATACTTTCAAGTAGCTCAAGAACTGAATATGAGATTAAAGGATGCTTTAAAGGTAAATTCTTCATAAAATATTAAACTACAGGCCTATGTGAAGTGGAGGGAGCAATCACAGCTTAGATGATCAGAACAGGCTTTGTGGAGTAGGCAGAATTCTGAATGAATCTTAAATGGGGAGTTGGATTTTGAGAGGTAAGAGTAGGTGAGTTAAGCCACTACTTAGGGAATGGGGAAGATCCAGTTCACATGAATCTCTGGGTATGGGTAGAGAAGTAATGAGAAATAAAACTGGAGATGTAGATGAGGTCATGATCAGTGAGGAGTTAGAAACACTTTATTCCATCAGTGAAATCTTCTATTGCTTGATTTTTAACCAAGGTAGACGCTGGTCAAAGAGTCTTAAGTCTAATTAAATTTGTGATATGACTACAAGGATTTCAAATGTGGAAAGAAAGCTTTTATATCCAGCCAACAGACAACTTTTGACTATGCTGGATATTTTCTGTGGGTGTCTCCAACCCACCCTCCATCCTTTGCTATCTGCACTGGGCCCTAAGAACTGACATGGTCTGTAGTCAGAGGGTTCCCTTGCTCTTTGGTTTCTTGTTTGGCCAAAGGGAGGCGCTGGCTAGAGCTCTGTATCAGCAAACTAGCATTTATTCCCCTGACTCCCTCCATAATCCCTCTTCATAGGCAGAGTAGAATGTTTTTACTTAAGATTTGAACTTCATATTTCCTCTCTCCTTTCCTTCTCAATCTTGCTTTGTATGTGCCAACTGAAATCTCTTCTACCCTCTTTAAGGCAAAGCTGAAAATTTCTCCTCTTTTCTATAGAGGCATGGTACCACATGGGTGGGGGGTGGTTGGTTCCTTCAGCTGCAGGACTCATGGGGTTTTGGTCATCTTTCCCTCCCTGCCCCTTCAGGTCTAGAGGTGTAGCCCTGAGGGCGCTTCATTTCCTTTCCTACTCCTTTTTTTTTTTTTTTTTGCGGTACTGGGGATTGAACGCAGGGCATTCTACCTCCGCGCTACATCCCCAGCCCTATTTTTTTTTATACTTTATTTTTGAAACCGGGTCTCACAAAGTTGCGGAGGGCCTCACTAAGGAGACAGACAGACAGAGAGAGAGAGAGAGAGAGAGAGAGAGAGACAGGGAGAGAGAGCGCTGAGGCTGGCCGCGAACCCAGATCCTCCGGTCTCCGCCTCCCAAAGTACTGGGATTACAAGTGTGCGCCACCATGCCCGGCTTTGCTACTCCTTTAACATTGCCCTCCTTTAAACTCTTCTTAGTCACCCCTTCTGATTGTTTCAGTTGTTCCCGAATGAGATCTTTAATAATTTTAATATATCTTTTTGTGGTATTGGGGATCAAACCTAGGGCCTCGTGCATGGTAGGCAAATGCTCTACCACTGAGCTACACCTCCGGACCTATCTTAGTTTTTATAGTGACCAAACTCTTTTCCAGTTGCCCTCAAAATGGGAGACTAGAATTGCAGATAGGTCTTCAAAAGTTACCTAACCAATCTAGAGGAGAGTGGGGTCTTGCTCCAACTACCCTTTAAGCCAGGCTTCTATTAACACATAGCAAGTTTTTCTTAGTGAGGGATTGTTTGCAACTAGATTAGCAAAGTGTTAGTTACCAAACACTGGCCTGTAAAAATAGCTTGGCTGGTAAAAATCTCCTTTGTAATACATTTTATTATAATTGGTTTTCAGTAATTTACCACGAAGTCAAGTCTGCCTTGGAAAAATCAAGCTGGTCTTGGGGATGTGCAGTGCCTGCGGAATGCAGATTCATCCCACTGGGAAACTCAGGCTGACTGGCCAGGACAGTCAGAGACCCTTGGGATATGATAATGTGGCATTTACAGAGGAGTTTGTCTTCAGTGTCGTCTCTAAGTTTTCAAACCTATAGAAACATTTTTATTATCTTTATTATTTAACTTAAATCTTTCTATCTACATAGAGTAGAATGTTTCCACTTGAGATTTTTAACGCTGTATTTCCTCTCTCCTTTGTCTCTCAATCTTGCTTTGTAAGTGCTAACTGAAAGCTCTTCTACTCTCCTTAAGGTGAAGTTGAAAATTTCCCCTCTTTTCTGTAGATCACCTTCCTATGTCTGAGGTCAAGGAATGTGTCTTATAGTCCTTTTGATGTTTCCCATAATTTAAAATAGATTAGCCCCTCAACTCTTACTTCTAGACTGGTGAAAGGATACCAGAGTAATTTCTTGGCTCGAACATCTTATAGATGAGAACTCACATATACATTGCACAATGAAATGAAGAATTACAAGTGCAGTCTTTTTAATAACTGGAAATGTTTCTATTTACATTTCTGCATAACATTTGTTAACTTTTGCTCATCATTCAGAGTTATCTCAGGATGTTGAGTTGCCCTAGATTAGCTCCCATTTTTATCCCATTGTATCATGAACCTTTTGTGGGTAGGACCATCATGTTTTAACCTCACATACTCAATGCTAAACACAGAGCCTGGCACATGGTAGGCACATCACTGGAAGCAAGAATGAAAATGAAAATCATACTATGTGATTTTCTATTTCAGGATTTGAATTTCAGTGCACACAAGAATACCTGGGGGAAATTGTAAAACAAATTCAGAATCCTGTATTCTTTCCTTCTGTGTCCATTCTGATTCATCAAAACTGGGGTAATGACTAAGAATGTAAATGTTTGAAAATACACACCCTAGGGTGACAGTAGTAAAGGGTAAGAGCCATTGTTTTAGCTTCTGGGAAATGGAGGGATGCCAATACATTTTGCCCCTGAAGTAATAGACAGTTGTAATGAACTTGAGGCTTTAGGGAATTCATCTCACTCTGGTTATGAGTCAGTGTTTTGAAACCTTTGCCCTTCTCAATTTGAAAGCAATCATTTTATGAAGACTTGAAGGGCAAGTTGGTTGGATGGTTTTGTATTCAAACACATTGAAAGAAACTATGATGACAATTAGAGAAGTTTTGAGGAAATTTAAACTTCTTAAAATGATTACAGAAGACACCAGAAACTAATAGGATAAAATCTTCTGTTTTTCTGGGCATAGACTAAATTTCCCTCCTTAACTGATTGCCTTTAATGAATTCTTGTCCGTGCAAGGAATTTGTTCCTTCAAGAACCTGTTCCTCCTGAATTATTATTTTTTCATTTTCTGTTGAATATTTTTCAACAGCAAAGATACTAAAATATCCTACACTTCTTTTATAAAAAGTTAATCTCTGCCGGGCGTGGTGGCGCATGCTTGTAATCCCAGTACTTGGGAGGCTGAGACCGGAGGATCTGGGTTCGCGGTCAGCCTCAGCTACTTAGTGAGGTCCTCCGCAACTTAGTGAGACCCTGTTTCAAAATAAAGAATAAAAAATAGGGCTGGGGGTGTAGCAGAGGTAGAATGCTCCTGGGTTCAATCCCCAGTACTGCAAAAAAAAAAAAAAAAAAGAAAGTTAATCTCTACCCTCCAGTGAATTTTTTTTCTGCTTCTATTTATAGCCAAACTCTGTAATAGGAACTTGAAGAACAGAATCTCAGTGTCCATTTGCCCTGGGAGTCAGAACTGACAGGGACAGGTTTAGTGTCAGAGCCCTAAGCAGAAAACTTGGGTTTGGGAAAGGGCTTAAAGAAAGGATGTATGAGTCACATAAGATAGTAGAGTAGCAGTTCAAAAATACAAACTGGGCCTACAGTGACCTTGAGGTGAGAAAGGAAGAATGGTCCTATTATTTGTTGAGGAATGTCATTGTCCATTTTCTGTTGCTATAACAGAATACCAGAGACCGAGTAATTTATAGAGAAAAGAGACTTATTTTAGTTTACAGTTCTGGTAACTGGGAAGTCCAAGAACATGGTGCTGGCAACTGCTCAGCTTCTGGTGAGGGACTTTTTGCCTCCAGAATGGTGGAGAAGCAGAAGAACAAGTGGCGCATGTGGAAGAGGCGAAATGCAAAAGGGGAAATTTGCTTCCTAAGTATCTGTGCTCTTGAGAACTAGTTACGTGAGAGCGAGAACTCACACCAGAAAGGCATTAATCCTTCTTATTGACCTCATCACCTCTTAAAGGTGATCATATCCATATAAATCATATCCATTAAAGGTGACCATATCCCAATATCACCACAGTGGCAGTAAATTTCACCATGAGTTTTGGAGGGGATGAACCATATTCAAACCATAGCAAAAAGCAAAGAGTACATGGGAAGCGAGGAAGCAGGACAGTAAACCTGTGTATTCTAACTGCTTACTCTGAAGGGAAGGAAAGATAGAGAAACATGCTTAGAAGGCTTGGGAGATCAATTTAAAAATATAGGGCACTTTCTAGCTTGGATAAAGGGTGGACAATTGGACCATTGGAGAAAAAGGATGAAGTCAATGTTGACTGATTTGGCTGTGTGAACTGCATTACTGTCTTTCACTCATCAGACGGACTTTCTGAGTTCACTGTCTAGAAGTTGGAGGTGGGTCACATATATCACAGAGAATTTCCCTTCTGTTACCAGAATAACATATAGCACCAGGAAGTAGCCTGACATTGTCAAATGTAGATGGATTATCATGTGAGGTATTGGGTTGGTTGGTCAACTGTCATGGCTGAAGAAGGAATGTTCAAAATAGTAAGCTTTAAGGTTCAGTTCTATCCAATGCATTATCCTAGCAATGTGACCACAGTACAAGAAACTCCACCACTACAGTTAATCTAATGATCAAGAATGCTGATCTTAGCATATCTTAGCATTTTTTCGTATCATTTTTTTTTCCAGTTCTAGTTGTGAGTGACAGAGTCTGATGGCTCAGTGCTTAACAGAGTGCCTGGAACACAGTAGGTACTAAATATTCCTTGAATAGTTAATATCTATTGTCAAACATGCCTACTATTTAAGAGTAGGTGTTAGAGAAACTTGAAGAAGTCCTGGGTTTAATTACTGGCTTCACCACTTACTCATTGTTACTGTTAACCTACTAATCCTCAGGTTATTTTCTGTGAAATGTATTTATTGATCACAATTATTTAATCAGGTCTATATAAACATATGTAAATACACATATGCACACTCATAGTCAGCTCTATGTCCATTTCCTTCTCTCTCTCTAAAGGAAGATAAATTATGCTTCAGGGGTACTTACATGGCAGATACAGTTCTAAATATTTCCCATAAATTAACTTTTTGAATCTTCACAAAAAATCTACTTGTAGATTTTTCACACATGGGGCAAAAATAAGTAAAATAACTTGCTCAGCTAAAACATGTCAAGCTGGGATTTGAAGTCAGGTAAATAGGCTCTCTAAAATATGAGCCCAGGGTCCCCCTAGAGCTACCTTAATCCCTTCATTTCTTCCTCCATGGCCTAAGGACCTCCTGGTAGGTTACACCTCTTAAAGTCTTCCCTACTTCTGACAAACTGAGGACCAAGTTTTCAACACATGAATCCTTGGGTGACAAATATCCAAATAATAACAGGGGTGATGATACCTGTTCTAGAGGATACAAATAGTAGCATGTTTTGGCAAAACCTCTGCATCTCTAGCATAGCTTCGAGTTTTATTAAATGTGATTATGTGGCACACATAAAAAGCAACTTCCTTAGATTACTAGTATAGAATCTAGGGTAGTACATACACTTGACAGTTTACTTCCAAAGTGATTATCACCCTTGTGTTAATCTATCAGCCAGCAAATGGTCCCCAAAGATTCACAGAGACTGAACAATGTGGTATGAGATCAATATCATATTTCACTTTTTCAGCAATAGATGTCTGGGATGGCTGAATAGGAGGAGAAGGAAATGAGCTATTGGATTATTGAGCAGGTCCCCTCTAGAGTCATCTGGGAATTCATCAGATATTAACTAGGAGCTGAATCTTTTGTTGACCACAGACCCAGAATGAGACAAAATGTCTTTTATTTGATAGCTGATAAAATATAACTTATGGAGTGTGATGTAATGAATGAGAAATTTGGGGTTATAAAGAAAAAAAGCTTTTGTATTGTGGTAGTAATTGATTAGACATTTATAACCCACTCTAGCTTCCCATACTTTTTCACATGTATAATATTTCTGCAAGTATTTCCCTCCAGCCTTGCATATTATCTTCTTATTCTTTCCAGAATTTTTGGAGAAATACATAGTTTTCCTAGATAATTTCTCTTCCTCTTTTGTTCATGGCACTAGAGCACAAAATTCAGTTATTTAGCAAATATTTACTTTCTGTCTACTTTCGTCTGGTAAGTAGAGTCAAATAAAGCACCTTCTCTGTCTTCATGAAGCTTACACGGAAGCAAAAGAAAGAAAGAACTGAGTATCCTGGAGCCAATTCTACTCTCTAAAACAGTGGATACTTCAAAGATGGAGGAAAGAGTATGAGAGGTAAAATGGTCCAAATTTAAAAATTGTGAGGAGGATGTGCAAAGGAGGCACTAGGTGGCAGGGAACTGGGTCCCTATGCTGCTGCTGCTGCTGCTGCTGCTGCTGCTGGTGTGTGTGTGTGTGTGTGTGTGTGTGTGTGTGTGTGTGTGTGTGTACATATTATATTACACATAATATGTAAGGGATGGATCTGAGGATTTCTGAGGAGTTCTTTTAATCCATCAAAATATCTGAGAACTGACTCAGGCAAATGTTGTGGGGAAGGGCTCTCTATCAGTCAGGATAGGATATATCATGCTGTAGTGACAAATAATGCCCAGATCTTAGTGGTTTAGTAGAAAAAAAATGGGTGTTTTCTTGTTCACATGGTTTGTCTGCTTCAGGCTAGCTGTGGCTTATGCTCTAACGTTTCTTGACTTTTGAACCTCTGATGAGAGAATGGCCACCATCTTGAATCTGCCATTTGTCATGTCAGTAAGTTTCTTGTACTGGCAATTAAACACTCACAATTTATTGGCTCAAACTTCATGCAGCCTTGAAGAACCAGGGGTGAGCTGGAAGTATAATACCACTATGTGTTCTGAAAATGGAGAGCTGGAAGTATTTGGTGGATAGCATCAGTAACAAACTCAATTTACCATAAAACTTGGAAGAAGGAAGTCATATCCTAGTGATAAAGAGTTCAGCCTATCCCCCACGCCAGATAATGGCAGTGAGCAGTAGCAAAATGAACACAGGGAGGAATCAACCGGAGTCTAATCTCAAATCAGCAGCCTCACCAAGGAACCGTCTCTGAGTCACAGTTTCCTTACCAACACCACTTTATAGGAATGGTCCTTCAAGCCTCATGCCTAGTTCTGGCCAATAAACTTCAAGCATTTCATGGCCAACTTTATAGTTCTGTAAATGATATTAAAATCTTATGCATAATAAGAGTGAGAGAATGTGGTAAAAAGCTCATTGAATTTTCCTATTTTTCTCATCTTTTCCCAGCTGCAGTATTTTCTCCTGCTCTATCTAGTAGTTGTGTTTTATCCCTGGTAAATAAATGAAAACATCCTAGGAGTTTGTCTCAGAAAGTAGACAGGTTGAGTGCACAGGAAGAAGAAAGTAGGAGGCTAAATGAGATAACAATGGCTATGGCTCTAATCCAGAGACTTCACCAGCTCTGCCAGAAGTGTTTGGACATGTAATGGGGGGGCATTTTTTTTTTTTTTAATTATTTATTTTATTTTTTTAAATTTTTATTAGTGCATTGCAAACATACATCTTGAAGGATTTCAGAGTGGTAGACATATACATGCACTCATTGGTCAGTTAGCCCTCCCCAATTCCCACCCCCCGCCTCCCCCCTCCCTCCTTCTCGCTTTCAGCTTAGTAGTTGATATCTTTGTGTAAGTCCATCCTGGGCTCCAGTTTATTTCCCTCTC